>JAVLVB010000476.1:590764-621169 GCA_032876305.1 Orestias chungarensis | reverse complement strand
TATATATATATATATATATATATATATATATTCATATCCAGCTCCTCCAACCGAGAAACTCATGATTTCCGCATTGAAGGCCATCCATGACCTCGCTCCTTAACATTTTCTCCAACCTCATCCAACTATTGTTTGTTCTGCTCCTAACTCTTAGCTATGAATCATCAAACACAACAAAGATCCACAACATAAAACCAACATTGTGTCAACTCTAAACAGACAATTCTGCAAAGAACCTGTTTATTGTTAAATCCTCATCCTTTTTATGAGACCTCTACTCATGACTGCTTGAGTTGAAACCATAAAAAATATTAGAAGGTTACAACGTGGTTATTTACCACAGAAAAGGAAATTCATATTGAACATTCAGTTAAAAACCTGCAGAAAAACATCATCTAAAAGATCCTTCATGTCTGTGAATTTCTTTTCTTTTTTACTTCAGTAGATCTTTAAACATTTTTGTCTTTTTTCTGTTTGAAGGGACAAATCTCTTGCCCACATTGTTGCTCTTTATTGAGCTTAAGAGCGAAGCGATTGTTTTGTTTCTCCCTCTAGATTCTCACTTTTAAGTGTTGAACAGTGACATCTGGACTGTGCTGTCTTTCATCCGTGTCTTTCAGCATTGACAAACTGTCAAAAAGACTGGTATGTTGTTTCCTGTCCATTTGAGTCCCACCTTCAAAAATCAGGTGCAGTATTGACTGAAAAAAGCCGGCCACAAACTCTGAAGCATTAGAATCGTACTTTTGACGTTTTACAGTAAAACTAAGGCTCGCGGTTTAAGAGGTTTGATGAGCCATCCAGCCAGAGAGGCCGTGTTGTTCTTCGAGAGATGTCGCTGTCCTGTCCCGTCATTCTGTTCCTCCTCCAGATGTCCTCAACTAAACATTTACATCAGACAAACTGCTGGCTCCACTCTTCTACAACCAGCTTCAGCCCTCTGGAGGATCCTGTCCCATTTCCTCTGTCTTCACAAGGTGCCTTAGATGGGACTGCCAGGCCTCTCTCTGTGGTAACCTCAATAAACACATCACACTTCCAGCAGAAGACGGAGGAAGCTGCTTCTTGTGACCCCTGCTGAATCAGAAACTAGCGCATAAAGATTTAATTCAGTCTGACTGACTTGTCTGTTTAATCACTCGAATTATGACAATGCTGTAAGTCTTTTCAACTTATTTTGTCCTGCATCACCCTCTTCCTTGAAGTCTTTAATCATCCTGATGTTGTTAGTAGTGGTTCCCAGTTTATGACGACCCTCACAGAAGACTATTGACTGCGTGCTGTGGTGACTTACTTTATTCAAGGTATTAAAAACAATTGTTTGGAATAGTGTCACTGATAAACCAACAAGATGATATCTGAATCGTCATTTTAGCCTAATTTATCTGTTTGCTTATCCTATTACAGCCAGTTTAACGACCCTCCTACCTCCTAACGTTTGAAGAGTTTTCTCTCTGCTGTACCTCCCTGACTCACCTGGTTATGATGAATAATCGGCACAGCTGTCCTTTATTTGGCGACTAACTCTCTAATCCCGTGTCTTAGTTTGTCCGATGTCAGAATGTATGTTTACTTCAGCTCGTTTACGTTATGGCTCTATTTTATGAACACATTTGGACACATAAAAATTGTATTCAATACTATTTTTCAGTAGGTGTGATCGTATTACTTAAAATAAAACATTTCACAATAAGTTTTGATCATTTAAAATAAAACCTCTCAACAGCCAGGAGGTTTTAAACTGAGCCCTCCGCTGCTGCCTATCCTTCAGATTAACCAGTTTCTACAGTCAGGTGAATGGCAGAGCCAAAGTATCAGTTGCTTGTTTGTCTATCTGTGTCATCTCTGTGATACGTTGATGACCTGTTCGGGTTTAGCTTCATCTGTGAGACCTGGAAAAGCTCCAGCTCCAAGCAACTCTTAAAAAACAGAACATAACCGTCTGTCCTTAAGCTATCTTTTGTGTTTTTACGGCTCATCAACTGAACGTTTTATCATCTTAAGTGATCTGGAACAAAAACGACTTCTATGGATCTGCTACTTTTGGTCTGTAGTGTCGTTTTAAGATGGTTACAGTGAATGATGTTTATAGTTGTAATTCTTCTTTGGAAAAATAACCAAAAGAAAACATCTCTTTACATGCACATCCTTGTATTTATAAAACCCTTACTGTGTCTCCTTTATATGCTTAAACGCAACCCTTATGGGACTATTGTGTAAACCTCTGCTGTCATACTAATCGGACAGTTGGGACACTAGTTTCTTAAAACATGCAACCGGAGTAACAGGTTCTTGTTTCTTTTCCTGGATAACATTTATAAGGAGAGATGCAATTTAAAACCCCATATTGTTAAGGATTCCTCTCATTCAGCCCTCATGTCACTCCATCGAAGTTGCTGTAGATTGCTAACACAGCCGCTGGTAGTTCATGTACTGTTTCAACACATCACTCCCTGTTCCACAACATGGTTTGTTTTCTTCTGTCATAATTGCCATGATTGTTTTAAAAGCAGAATGAAATAGATTTCATGATCAATGTATGCCAAAGTGGAACCATAGATCTGAGACTGATGTCACATTGTAGGATACAGACTAAAAAATAGCGGGATTTTGTAACTATAGTGCTAGGTAGTGTTAGCAACAGAAATGTATGTCTCCCCAGGCTGGAGACTAAAGCTGCTTAAAGACCATGCATACCAACCATATAGCTACTGTATGTCTGCAACAGTTTTTGTGGGGACTGGGTAGCGGATTATTGAACAGTTGTTGAGGAGAGGTTTATATAGCTGACAGCTGAGTGCACGTCTAGCTAATTGAATTGACGGGGTGAAGACACACTGAAAGTGGTTTCCTTGGAGCTGAAAGCTGGAAATCAAAGTAAGCAAACAAAACATTATTCCTATTGTTTCTCCTTGTGATGTTTGGATGTTAAAGAATGTGATAAATGTGTTTTTTTTACCCTCAAAATTATTTAAAATTTATAGGTGTAGATTTTCTCTTAAAGGTATAGGAGAGGATCTTCAGCTTATTCTCATTTTCACAACACTGCGCATGCGTCACCTGATCTTCAGTAACGTCCCCTGATATCGGGAGCGCGCACGTCCTCGGCACATGCACATGTTTACATCTGCGGGACCACAGCCTCTGGCGCCGCATCAGACTTATTACAGGATTGATTGCTTTTACACAATGAATTAGCTACCAAATCGTATTTGTTTAGGAAAACGCTTGTACAAGAACATTTGACAGTAATTAATGATTATCAGTGATAAATAATCACGCCATTGGGTAGCAATTCCACATAAAGGCTGCATAGCTAGCGTTTTCTGACGTAGCGTAGCGATTACAACACTTGTGTCAAATCAACACAAATCCTTCTAAATGAGCAGGTATAAGCACATTACCTGTCTAGCAGAAAGTTGTTGATCACATTTGATCGTTTTTGAATCCCCTTTCGGCTTTCAATGCCCGCCACCGCACTCGTGTTTTGTTCATCTCTGCAGCCGTCTTTCTTTTTTTCTCCGCGACGTCCATCACGGTTTTTCTCTTGTGAGCTTCCATTTTCACTGCTGTTCGGGGAGAACCTCTCTTCAAAGGTGAATGATGCGTCTTTTCCGTCCCGTTTAACTTCCTAAACAACAATCTGCGCATGCGCCAATTCAAACATGAGCGCGCGCTGTACGGGTCGGGTTGGTGGAGACATTAGTGATATACGTCATCGCGTAAATTTTATTTCCGCATTGACAGCCAGTTAGTTTTCACCACCGGTCGTTTTTGATTGGCTGTCATTTTCTATGGGATTTTCCATTGACATTTTTGTACTGAAAATATCCTCTCCTATACCTTTAAAAAGCAAATTGCAGGTTTATTGGAGCACCTCGACCATTAAACTCAGGTGTTCCAGTCATCTCTGTGGTGACAGGTGTGTAAAGACTTACAACTCACAACTCAAAGCACAGTGAAGTACAGCGTGTGGCCGTGATAGGAGGCCACCTGTGAATGAGTCTAACTAGTAAGTAATGCAAAGGTTTCCCTGGTCAAGCAGCTCTACCCAAAGCTTATAGTAGCGTCAAATGCAGTGGCACACTTGCTCGTTAATTACTTGACTTTGGAGGGGTGCAGATTTGTTCTGTGAAGTGACAAATAATGCCTTCCTGTCTGGTAATTCATTGGACAAGTCTGTGTTTCACTGTGTTGAATGGGTTGTAAAGTTTATGCTAGGTCCAATATTTCTAGCAAAATAATTCTATGCTACAGCGTACTGAGATGTTTTGAATGATTTCCTTCGCCCAACGTTGTATCAATCCTGTTCCAACATGACTCCACAATATAATAATGACATGGTGGGACAAATTTTGGGAATCTGACTGTCCTTGTCCATCATCAGCGTCTTACATTTTTTTTCTCCTAGCAATTGTGGAAAGCAATGATTTCAGTTGTTATTGCCGACATCATATTAAACCCTATGGATTAATTAGTTCATATGCATGTGACAAGTTAATAGTGTAGAAGCAAACTAGTGTTTTTTAATGTAAGATTTTGCTGCCTTTATTCGCAGTTATAAGACAGGAAATGTGCAAAGGGAACACGCTTTGGACTAAAGCTTGGGACTCAAACCATCAAGTAATAATGGGCTCAATAAATAGGGTAGCAACTTTACCACACTACATAACGCTGTATAGTAGATATTGATAAAGAAAATGTCACGGTATCTGGTGAGAAAGTAATTAAAGCACAAGTTCTGCTGTTGAAAAACCTACTAATTCAAAATGAGCTTCTTTATGACACCTGTTACATAAAGAAGATTGTTTTAGCTAAACTGAACATTGTAACTGTGCTTAATCATCATTGCTCTAAAGGAACAGTGGGAAAACAGTAAAAATAACAATTCTGTGATTTATATCAAACATTGTCGACGTTAATTTATTGTGACGACAAATCATCAGTTTCAAGAATCAAGAATCAGTTTATTTAAAAATCCCCAATTTACAACAAATGTCATCTTAAGGCACTTCCAATCTAAGGAACCCCAGCAGATTGGACAAAGGAAGAAAGTAGAGATGTGGTCAGATTGTCCTCCAGCAGTCTAAGCCTATAGCAGCATAACTATAGAAAAACTTAAATAACTTAACCCTGTAGAGTGAGACATGAAGAAGGTAGAGCAAAGGAGAACCGTCTGTCAAGACTGAGTTCCTCCCCCAACCGGATTCTTCTCTACCTCTTCCTATCTATAAACTTTATCAAACAGGAAGGTTTTAAGCCTAGATTTGAAACTAGACAGGGTGTCTGCCACACTTCTAAAGCTGGAAGCTGGTTCCACAGGAGAGGAGCCTGAAAACTAAAAGATCTGCCTCCGTTTGTGCTTTCAGAGTTTCTAGGACCCACCAGTAAACCTGGAGTCTGAGAGCGAAGTGCTCTGTTAGGGACATAAGGAGTAATCAGATCTCTGATATATGCAGGAGCTTTATTAGTGAGGGCTTTATATGTCAAAAGAAGAATCTTAAAATCTATTCTAAGTTTGACAGGGAGCCAATGAAGGGAGCTAAAATTGGGGAGATATGATCTCTCTTTTTAAGTTTCATCAGAACTCTTTCTGCAGCATTTTGGACCAACTGAGTACTTTTAACTGCATTTTGTGAACTTCCTGCTAATAAAGAGTTACAATATTCCAGCCTTGAAGTAACAAATGCATGGACTAGCTTTTCAGCATCTGTCCTAGAGAAAATATTTCAAATTTTTGCTATATTCTTAAGGTGAAAGAATATGGGACTTGAAAGACATATCCTGATCAAGAATAACACATAGGTTCTTTACATTGTTACCAGAGGCCAATTTGATGCTATCCAGTTTAAGGGGTTGACCAAGCAGTTTCTTTTTTAGAGGTTCTGGTCCAAAGATAACAACTTCTGTCATAATTCTTACCACAACAAGAAATGTCTGTAATGTATCACAATAACGATAAATGGTAACGATAATGCCCACTCCCACTCTACAGTGTATATTTTTGAGAAGTATGACAAAAAAAATGATCTGTGATGTTCTCCTACTTTCTGAAATGAAACAACCGCCTCTTAAATTAACTGTTTGGACCGAGGTGATGTACGCTAAACAGAGAGAAAACATCTTGTCTTGTCTTGAGATATTCTTCTTTTACTCCTCCCCTCTCCCTCTCCTCTTCTTCTCCACCACCATACAGATGGTCCCAAGCTGCCTTCAATAATCCAACGCACAGCCATGCCAGTACACCCCGGGCTACACCCCTGATGCTACACCGCTCACACACACTGAGACAGTGCCAGTTCCCTAGGCAGGACCCCTGTCTTTTTGGCCCAGATTGGATCAATGTGGTTCAGAGTGGAGAAGTAACACTGGGCCTCGGGGCTCTACATGTGCCTGCAGGGTCCCACGCTGGCCTCAAGTAGTCGGGGCTACAATGGAAAAAAGCTCTGAGGCGTGCTCGTGTTATCTTTTGATGATGACTGTTATTATTACCGTTGCACAAGCTGGAGCGGCCACATGTTATTATTGGTTTAAGCCGAGACGCTGAATAGCTGACACAGACAATAAGGACTGAGAGTGAAGGAACAACGTTGGGCGACTGAGACACTTCACGTCGGAGAGAAAGAAGAAACACAGAGAAAATAAATTAGGGTTGCAGGACGGATAGTGATGACAGAATGGGTGGATGGGAGTAAATAAAGAAACAGGAGGGATGGAAAAGGAGGATGAATACACAGAGGGAGGGATGGACAGAGTGTGGCGGATGAGGGAGCGATGGATGGAAGGAGGAATGCGACAGATGGGTTGTGCCTGGCCAGAGCTGGGAGGGAGCGGAGAGGTTGGCATCACAGGGTGAGAGAACACACACAGTCACACACAATACACACAATGACAGCACGTGCACACACACACGTGCGTGTGCGCCACTTAACTCCTCTCATGCTCGCGTCTGCTGTCAGGAGCGTTTTCGGTGTCTTTTCTTGTGTCAAGAAAACGTCCGCTTTTTGATAAATAGACAAATAAATGGTGCAGCGGACACGTCCCAACATATTGTTTGCATACATTTATTTTCTGCTCCTGCAATCAGATACTGTCGTCCACATGCTGGGATAATTATTCCTATAGGAGCTACTTTTAACTCAGTTTAGAGTTTTTCGGGATGATCCTCCAGTGAAGCTGTAGGAGGAACGTTGGTGCAGATTACTTTTTACTCTCCCTACTGATGGGAATGCTCTTGGAAAATGTACGAAGTTGTAAAAAAGTACACTAATGTTTTTAAATGAGGAATTTAATCGTTTAAACCAACTCTTTTTGAAAGAAAACTAATTACATCTCGTCAAGTTAAGTTTGTAACACGTTTCAGCATATAAAGTGCATATAAAGTGCTTTATATGCTAAAAACCTGAGAAGACGGAAGATGCAGAAGCATCAAATTTTACAGGATTTTACAGAAACATTTCATTTTGTTATAAATTAAATACAATCCTGTGGTAAATCATTATCTTTGGTAAAACCACGTTGTTGGTTCATTTGATCTAGAAACAACTAGACCTGACTGCTACATGACATGGTTAAAATTACTTTATAATACTGATATATGAATAATAATGTTAAGAATACCAAAAATAATAATATTTAGAGATAAAAAACCACCGCTAATCAAAAAGAACACAAAGATCCATCATACCTTGCAACATATCATACATAAGAACATTTAATGATCTGAAAAGTGGAACATTATGGAAACTGATTCTACTATTGAATCTGGAATAACAGTCTCAAAACGAGATCGTACTGACAGTCAAACACGGAAGAGGCAGAGTGATGGTGTGGGTCCGCTTTTGGGCCCTGGATGATTTACTCTGACTGATGAAACAAATTCTGCTCTCTAGTTGAAAATCCTGAAGGTGAAAACCTGTTTGTGACCCTAAAGACAAATTAGAAAGTCCACTTCTGATTGGCTAAAACGTTGGGCTTATTGTCAAAGACAAAACATAGCTGCTGTCACAATCCTACACCAGTCAGATTACACCTGTTTTTGATCCTTCGACATAAACGGTAGTTTAGAATCAGCCTGGCTCTGTCCTGTTGAAAGCTAATAAATTGACCCTGGAGAGAATAACAACTACGAACATAGCAAACATTTCTAAACGGTTTATTGACATGTGAGATTGGAGTTGAGGTTTGTCTGGCTTTCCAAAGGTGGCTTGTGTTGATGAAAAGGTAAAGATGAAGGTAGAAGGTGAGGATCTTGATCTCAGCTAAGCTTTACTTGTGGTGGTGAGTGCTTGTTGCTAATGTTGTTCCTTTGTCTCTTAAAATGGTGGTTTGCTGGGTAGAGAGGGAGGTGAGTATGGTGGTTTGTAGGTGAATAATGGGGGTTAAAGGAGGATGGAGGTGAACGTATCGCCAGATGAGGAGAAGAATGAGGCAGAAACCTGGGACCAAATAAGGAATAGAACAGGTTTTCCAGAGAGGACGACAACAGGGAAGGCAACGTAGACTGCATGACAGAGTGAGTCAAATACCTGATTACTACTCATTGAGATAGACAGCAACTCCTTTTTAGCACCTTCTGATTACGTTTGACAAACTACACCTGTAGGGGTGCACATGCTTTTTATACCCTGCAAAGAGGAGATGCCACAAACACACCAGTGCAAAGCTAGAGAAGATAGACAGAAGTCTACAAATCCAGGGTCTTAAGATTCGGTGTCCTGTATTTTAGATATTTCTCTGGGCAGACATACCTGAATACACACACCTTAGTATATTGTGAGTACATGTGAAAGTTGTAGGATATCCGACCCTGAAAACGGGATTTCAAGGCCCGTACTCTAGAGCTCACTCCACTGACTGTAGCCTTTATCCATAGTTTCATGTTAGAGCTTCAGTGCTCAGCCAAGCTCCCACCACACAATATCCGCCAGACTAGTGGCAGCAATTAGTAAACACCATGTGGAACCACGCAAAAATATCCTAAATTGCCATTGTCCAAAAACAGTATTATATAATGCCGCTCGTCTGTACACTAAATTACAACACTCGTAAGAAAGGTTGTAAGGGGCATAAATGAACGGCATGGAGAAGAGAGTGTTGGAAATGGTAGATTTTTAAAGAGACGGAGACCTATTTAAACATGTCCTGGGTCGCTACGATGGGAAGTCAAACTTCTTTTAAGCTGTCTTTGATATAGACAGCCTTTACTGAAGGTAACATAGCTACTTGCAATGCATCTGTTTTTCTTTTAACTGAATTCAATCACTTTATTTATATAGTGCCAATTTACAACACCACGTGGACTCAAGGTGATTTAAACCAAAATCCTTTCATTCAAATCGTACATACTGACAGTCACACATGTTAAACAAACCAATTTAAAAATGTTCCAATCTTAGGAAAACCTCAGCTGACTGAGACAAATTGAGTCATTGACTCACAACATTCACCTTTAATATTAAGTGGGAAATTGGACAGCAATCTTATCCTAAGTGATGTCTGACTCTGCGTTTCCGGCAGGATCAAACTCATAACATGGAGATCGAACTTCGGAGATACCACAGCCGGACGAAGGCCGGATGACGTTTGTGTGTAACACACAATATACAGGTGCACCAGATGTCCGCATTCACACACATTCACAGTGCAGTAGCACAGTTAGCAGCAGCAGGAATCAGAATTAGACACAGAAGGAAACCCCCGCCCTCCCAGGCTGACTCCCCGTCAGGTCACCATGCTGATGATAAAGTGCTGAGTTGTGCACATGTGTCCTGGTGCCAGCAGTTTCTAACAACACCCCTGAACACACCCTGTCAGCCCTCTTATCTGGCAGACGCACCAGCAGGAGAGGATAGTTGTCGATACCATGTCGGGAAAGTTGTTGCTCTCCCTTTGAACCCAAAAAGGGTCGATCAGAAAATTGTTTTCCGAACTGACGCTCTTATGGGATGAAAGATGAACATACAAAAGTCTCTGGAGGTCTTTCTCCAAACAAAAACTTTAACCGTTACTCTGACACCTCAGAATAAAGGTCGGTGTATTACTATTCGGATTTTGGAGGAACTCAGAGATCCAACGGTTGAGGAAGACCGTCCACAATATAATAATGCACAGGGAGCATGCAAACCCCCTTGCAGAAAGACTCGAGGTGTTATTGAACCCGGAGCCTTCTTGCTGCTAAGCAACAGTGCTAATAATTGTTATGCACGGCACAACTCTGGCATTCTCTGCAGAGTCCGATTTGTGGTTTCCTACCAGAAAACATTTGGCAGTAGCATGCTGGGGTGGAGTTTTCTTAGCAGAATATGTAAAAGACAGCAGACGGAGACAAAGGTTTACCTTACTGCACGTAAAATGAAAGAGACACTATAAGCAAAATGAACTGGCCCTGTCAAAGGGGAGTACCTGCATTAAATTGAAGATCTGCAGCTGCGTTTAAACACGGACTTCCAGATAGACGCAAACTTAAGTGATTAGATGTGTAAAGCTGGTAAACCGAAAGACCTGCAGCTGTAACTGCAGCATAATGTGTTTCTGCGTCGACTCTGTGGGGGCTGAACACAAACAAGAACTCCACATTGTTTGTATTTGTTATAACAAGTTAAAATGTATAGATTATTCCCTCCTCGTCACATAAGGTCTTAATAATATATGAACTTCTTTTTTTTTTTAATGACACTCATCTGCAGAATTGTTAAAATAGCCCAATAACTCTTGTGTGAATTGTAAGTGTTTATGCAAATGTCCATGTGTAAAGTATATGTAGGCTGCAGGAGAGGGTGTGGGGGGCGGGGGTGGGGGGTCATGTCTAATTACCATTTTGGCCCCTCCCCTCAGTCTGAGGCACACAGATATTCAAGTTGGAGTTGTCCTGCCTTTTGTGTCAAACAAAAAGGGGAGGAGACACTGAAGTGGTTGACTGGATGGGACACTTTGTCCGCTCATTTTCCCAAAATGAAAAAAAAAATCCCCGTGTTTTGCCCCCCCCGTCCCCCCTCTTATCCCCAGCCAGTGCAGGACCTCTGTATTGTGTGCTCGCAGGCGCGCTGCTTGTTGCTCGCCTTCTGTCCTGCTGTGCTGAGTGCTTCACAAAGGAGCTCTTTTAAATATGTAGACAATCCTGGATCGCTTGTGCACACACACACACACACAATTATGTCTTTCTATCGTCATCAGGACTCTACATTGACTTTGCAATGTAACGTGACCTTTACCCTCAACCTAGCCATCACCAGTACCTGCCTAACTCCAAAACTAAGCTAAACTTAAATCACACTTTATCCTAAACCTAACCTCTAACCTGAAAACAGCAGTTCTTGTAGGAGCCGGGGTTTGGGGCCCCATACGGAGCAGTGTGTCCTCACAAATGTAGTATTTGTTGGAAACGTGGGTCCTACAAGGGGAGGAGTACTGCGCGCCACGACCAGACCTGGCCTGGGAACGTTTCCTTTTTTTCACGGAGAATCAACAAGTCTGAGACATGAAAAGGATACAGGAGGCACACGCTCTGAATGAACGCTTTGTGGCGTGGCGGCCTCGTCGGGGATAAGAGCCCGGAATCCCGTTTGTTATGGCGCCATTATCCGCTGTGGATATTTAACCAGCTGCCCTTTTTAAAGCTCAAATATTAAACGTGTCTTGTCTGGTGAAATCAAAGCAGAGTGATGAAAAAAGTTTGGTTTTTCCAAAGATGATCTGTTTTGAGCCGATAGGTAGTTGAAACCAGGCGTGTGCCGAGTTCGCCTATCAGCTAAAAACCGGTTGGCAAACTCAAACATCAGGACAGCTCCACATGTCCACATGACACTCTCCTCTTCATCTCCTTCTCCTCCTCCTCCCCGTGGTACAGCTGCCCTCCCTGGCAGCTTGGCAGAGCAGGGCTCCCCACACGTGATGCAGCAGAGTGTAGGGGCCCGGGCCCCAGACAGGAGCCCAAGCTGGTCTCAGCCTCCCAACATGTTGAGCCGGCCCGCCTTGGGCACGGCCAAATGGTTCTGCAGCTGCCCCTTTGTCCCCCCCTTCCTTAAGTAAACAAAGGACAGAAACAAATTAATGACCTACATTCACGGCAAAACCTCGCAGAGACAGAGAGGAGCGCAGTTGTCTGCAAGCAGATGTTCCCTTACGACGACGCAGACAGCAATTAATGATCACCGAGCAGCGCAGAATCAAAGGAGGTGTATTCAGTCCGTACAAATAAAAATAAAAAAAGATGCCTGAAAGGAGTTCTGAGTGCAGGTAGGCATTTTAGCAAACTTTGAAAGCGGCAGCTGAATAGCAACTCCTTACTTTCTTTGGGTTTTTTTACTTATGCGTCTCTATAAAACATTTGAAAGTTAGATAAACATACGCGAGTTAAATCCTCGCTATTTAACCACTGGTCTTAATTACGGGCTCCATCTGCACACTGATATTGCCATATTGTTTTTTTAGTATATAGTACAGTTGTCACCATGCATAGCAAATATTGAAGTTTCTGAAATTTCAACCCATTAAATTTCAGTTTTTGGTACAAAAAAGTTAGAAAAGTTTTATAAAAAAATAAATTATGTGCAAGGGAAGTTAATTAAAGGATTCATCATAAGTTATTATTAGATTGCTTTTGTTGAGTTCATAGGTCATATAAACAACCTGGATATGTTTAATGCTTTTTTGCTTAAACAGTGAAGTTTAAAATATTAGGGGTGTCTCTTTTTCCTTTTTTTTGTAATTTCTCATAATTTTTTTTAACTATTGTCAGGCGTTCATCAGACTCAGGACAATGTCATAGAGATTAGAGGTGAGCTTATCGCGTGAGTGTTTGTCGGGGGCTTACCGAGGAGACCATCTGGGGCCCTAATGAGGCTCCTTGGCCTACGAGCGAGTTCAGGGGCTTTTAATGCATCTGTAAGACCGGCGGGTTTACCGAGCAGCAAGAAATTAGCTAAAGCTGATTTCTTTACTGGAAACCTGTGCTTGAGGATCTTTGGGAAGGGCACGGTGTGCGTGCTGCAGGGGATTGGATCTGGACAAGCTGCTGCGCATTTTCTTCCTGAACGCAGCCAACGCCGCAGAATTAGACGGAGTTGTAGGTCCGGGCACGGATCACAGAAAATCACAGAAAGGCCGAGTTTCCACCCACATCACAAGTGACAGAAGGACAGGATGCCAGGCCCTCCCGCGCGGTCCCTTCTGCAGCACCACAAACAGTATGGATGCAGCAACAGGCTTAAAATCTATGTTTGATTTAACTATACATCCTAATATTTTATTAGATTCTTTTAACAAATAAAAGTACTTTTTAAAACGCATTGTTTTACGCCTAATGAATCATAAATGGTACATTAGGCATTTCTGGTACCTTTACAACACAAATTACAAAACGTAACAAAAAAATACTTCAAACAAAGGCAGCGCTTCAGGATTCTTATAATTTATTGCAGCTTTGCACACAATTTTAAAAATGTCAACAACAGCACACCAAAAAATTACAAAACTAAATACAATTAGGATTTACTCCCCTTGAGAAAAAGAAAACAAAAACCCAGCTATGATTGTCAAAGCTAAAAATGACTAAAATCCGGGGGGAAAAAGAACCTCGAAAGAAAAGCAAAATCATCTCAAAAAGGGAGCAAAATATGTCTCAATCAAAAATCTGCTTTTTTTGTTGTTTGTTTTTCCTCCAGACAGTGATTGTCCTTTTTCAAAAATTATTCAGTCATTATACGCCCCCCCCTCCCTTCAACTCTTCCATCCCTTCATGACTTCCTTACAAATGGTTTGACTTGTTTTCTCCTTCTTTTTTTTGTAGGTTTTACAAAAAAATTAAATTAAAATACCCACCCCACCCCTTCAAGTAAACACAGCAAAAGGATGGAGATGTTGTGTCAGGAAAGGTCAGGGGGGGGGCCCTGATCTCCACCTCACACTCACACAACAGAAATATATTCAAATAAATAAAAAAACAAACAGCATGGACTACAGCAGTTTAAGGCGGTCAAGCTCAACCAGAGGAACTAAAACATTAAAAAAGATAAACAAAATAAAGCAGCAGCAGTGATGAAAACAACAGCAGGATGGAAAGAGCCAATATGCAAGAGGCGCCGCCAGTGAAGAGATAACATTTCAAGACAGCCCCCCCCCCAAAGAAAAAAAGGAAAAAGAAAGAAGATGTGGTGCAAACTGCTGCAATGTCACCCGCACTGTTGCGTTGGCAAAGCCTGCAGGTGCCACCAGATGATGGCGGCGTGCGCACACACACACACAAGGGCGCGCACGTATCTGAGGAGGAGGAAATGCTGGCGCTGCCTGCAATCGCTGCCAAATGCTGTTTGGATTGTACAAACGCTTGACCATCTTTTAAAGAGCAATTGTTAAACTGATGTAGCCCCGACCCAAACACGACATCCACGAAAACAAAAAATTTAAATTATATATCAGCAATTCCAATTATTTCATCAAAATATAGTTCAGACATTTGTCTGCTTAATTCAATACATTTACATTACCCCCCCCCCCCAATTATTTCTAAATGCTTTCCTGTATCAGATACTTCCACAGCTTTAGAAATTGTAGTTTTGAATAAAGGCATCTTTTCAGCAATAATCAGGTTTTAATGTGTTTTAGCTCAAAAAGGTGCCTTGATTTAGGCCAGGGGTCGGCAACCTGCAGCTGCTCAGAAATGCTCTAAAACTGAGCAGTGTCCTAACAAATAAAGGAGGGGTTTTATTTATTTTATTACCTAATATAATCAACACATTCCCAACAGAAAGATCATTTCTTTCTTTTTTCTTTAAATTATTAGGGAGAGAATATTATAAATATTCCAAAAGGGAAAACAATTAATCTACTCATAGGATTTTGGTCCTTTTAAGAATAGAAAGCCAAATGTTCTCTAAAATTTCTCATTGTTTCGAACAGGTAAGGTTTGGTTCAAATAAAAAAATTTGATTTGATACGAGCGTGGGGGGGGGGTTGGAGATGTCTCTTTGGGTTGTAAAGGTTGCAGACCCCTGATTTTACCCAATTCTGTGAGATGCTAAGATGAGGAGCATCAGTCTACAAAAGCGACAGAGTTATCTGACCTTTCAACTGTAAAGCAGGAAGGCTTGGGTTTAACTTCTTCTGCCTCCTTAGGTCTCCCTCACACCTCAGTCAAGCCGCTTTATCTGATCCCACCCCACCCCCAGAAAAAAGAAACAAAGGAGATCAGATCTGGAGGGACAAGCCTAGGAACGGCTCGACCAGGAGCTGAAGACGACAAAAAGGAGGGGAAACCCGAAGCAGCGGGGACATTTAATGCCTGAGGAGGAGGAGGAGCAGGACGAAGTGCTGGGTGGATGTAGAGCTTCAGTAGAATCAGTCGACTAGTACACACCAGGTCATACGGTCGTTAACATGCGCACACACACACACAGCAGAGAAATCAGTGCATAAAAGACAGGCTTAAGATGCTTCGTCAGATCGTGTCTCTGTAACGTTCCTCCAGGAGCCGGTGACACGTCTACTAGGAGCGCGTATATAAAAACAACCAAAATATCTTCACTAAAGAGTTCACTGTTCAAACGTGTCCCTCCTCTTCCGATGCAAAAACAAACAAAAGGTTTAAGACCAAATCAACAAAAATGTAAAAATCAAATTCTCATGCATTTTTTTTCAACCCTCTTAAAGTCAAGAGAGTAATATTGAATTTCTCTTTAAAAAAACAGACTTGCACCCTGGAGTAGTATTCACAAAGAAAACGGGGGGAGGAAAAAAGCCTGTTCTCAAATATTTGATCAATTACAATGTGTACAGTAATACAGCAGATTCACATTTTCATCTTTAAAATATACAGGTTTGGACGTCATGCAACAACAGCAGGTCCCATTACAAAAAAATAGTAACAAAAAATAATAATAGTATTCATTAAGTTAAAAAAACAAAGGGATTAAAGTCTTTAAACTATAGCAGAACAATATACAACAACCTTAAATTAAATACCTTTACAACAAGATGTTTTAAAGACTGCCAGCTAGATTCAAGAAAAAAAAAAATCAATAATATTAATAATAATAATGATGATGTTTGTAAAGGTCTTCTCGTTTTTAGAAAATACTTCGGATTGATTGGAAGTGAAAAAAGAGGCTGTGCATTGCATCAGTTAGTCAGTCAGCTTTCCCCTGAACACGCCAACACGGCGGCGGAGAGCTTAACGAGAGAAGTGGGGAGCGCTCGCCAACGACGCCTTCATGCCAGGAGGAAACAAAAAAAACAGCCAAAAACTAAATTAAATACACACAAAACACACTTCGCACACGATAGGTGATTCTTCTTCTATTGTTTTGTGTATGCGTTTTCTGCAGAATCAAATTTTTCTATCAAATTCACACACGGGTACATGTCGGAGCGGTGGTCTCACGGTACCCGTTTTTAATATTATTATTTATTTTAGTGTGTTTAGCTTGTTTACTTCAGTGTGTTTGACATGAACTGTTGTCTGTGGGACCGTTGGGTCGGAGATTGGAGCAAAACACAGACAGGAGGACAGGAGGAGCATCTAAAAGAAACAAAATAAGATAAATAATAAAAAATAAAAAAAGACACTTACGGAGGGAGATGTGTCGTCACAGCAACAGAAATTACCAATAAAACAGAGCTAACGCAAAATCATAACAGGGCTTTAGAATAAAATAAAACACGACCCTAAAAACGGACAACAAAATAAGTCAGTAGTAACATTTTCATGTGCTATTAAAGTGCGGTTGAATGAGATGTCGCAACTAATAAAGAACATGACTCACTTAAACCCCGACTTCTCCCTGACCCCCCACCACGCGCCTCTAGACCCTCAAACAAACAGTCCGAGTCTACTTCCATAATTCCTGGGAGCTGTCCTCGATCGCCCAATCCCTGACGTTGGGCAGCGCCAGCGGCTCGCTCTTCACCGACAGAGAGTTGACCAGTTCGCAGTGGAACTTGCGGATGTGTCGGTAGAGGTCCCCGGATTGTGTGAAGCGTCGCTCGCACCACTTGCACGCATGCGGCTTCTCTCGCGTGTGCACCACCGCGTGGCGGCTGAGGTTGTGAGAGTACTGGAAGCTCTTGCCGCAGGTGGTGCAGGTGTAGGGCTTTTCGCCCGAGTGTGTCCGCTCGTGGCGCTTCAGCGTGTACATGCAGGAGAAGGTTTTGTTGCAGATGGAGCAGGTGGGCACGTTCACGTCCCCGGCGGGCTTGGAGCGGATGCCCTCCTGCTCCCTGAAGTGGGAGCTGAGGTGGAGCTGGAGGATGTGCGGCGAGGGGAACACCTTGTTGCACAGCGGACACATGAAGATCTGGGTGTGCTGGGCCGACAGCATGTTGGAGACGTAAGGCAGTAGCGAGTTTTCCATGCTGGCCGTTTCGGCCTGGGCGCGCTCGCTTTCCCCCCCCAGGATGTCCTCGTCGTCCACCGAGGCCGGGGGCTTCTCGTCCCGCTCCAGCTCTGACGCCAGGGACGCCTCTCTCAGGGCGGACAGGTGAGCCTCCAGCCCCAGCCTCCTCTGGGCCGACAGAGGCCCCCCCACGCCGTGGTGGGTCAGGCCTCCGTTGGTGCTGGGGAGCTGCGTTTTGCCGAGGCCGCTGTGCTCCATGTCGTAGTCACCGCCTCCTAGCTCCTCGTCTTCGTCCGAGGCTACACCTCTCTCCACCTTCACCCTCACGGTCAGCGGGCTCTGCAAGCTGTCCGGTGTAGCTGCGCCGCTGAAGAAGGACGGATGGTGGTTACTGTGGTTGCTTACAGCGACCGGCTTCACCGACAGGTCCAGGACGCAGTCGGCTGCGTCGTTCGACACCCTTCTGCGTCTGTGCCCGGCGCGGGAGCTCAGCGAGCGGTGCGACCTCTGGGAGAGGGATCCGGTGGAGCTGCTGGGGCTGCCGGCCGGTGATAGAACCTTCCCTCCTTCCCCCAGGCCTTCCCTCGGCTGGGTCTCCGCCTCCCCGCGCCCTGGACTGGTCGTAGCCCCTCCTGGCGTCCCTGATCTGTCCGACGACGGCAGCCTCAGCCACAGCTGACTCCCCTCAGCCTTCCCCTCCTCTTCGTCGCTGTGCAGTAGATCTGCGGTGGCGGGCCGGCCCGGCGAGCCGTCGGTTAAACTGTCAGCCTTGTCGGAGCAGCTGGACCCGCCGTCTTCCTCCCTGCGCGTGCTGTCCGCCTCCGCCGTGGCCTTCCGCTTCAAGCGCTTCTTGCACACCTTCACAATGTCGTACATGTGCAAGTAGCTGGCCGCCGCCAGCACATCCTCCACGGGAAGGTCCTGGAACTGCAGCTTGCCTTCATACATGAACTCTAGGAGCAGGGAGAAGGCGGGAGCCGTCACGATGTCACTGTTGAGGTGCACCACGTCCCTCTTGTCCAGCTGGTCTTTGTAAAACAAGTGGAAGTACATGCTGCAGGACGCCAGCACGGCGCGGTGGGCACGGAACTGGGCATCGCCCACCAGCACCGTGGAGTCGCACAAGAAGCCCTGATGCCGCTGCTCGCTCAGACACTGGAGCAAATGTCTGCTGTGTTCTGGGAACTCCATCCTGCCGTCCTCATAACCTGCAGCCGTGAACACAAGATTCACATGTGAGTGAGCGTGCAGCTTCCAAATGATCGCGAACAAGAACGCCAAAGCAGCGAGCAAACTATCGGATAAACTAAATTTGACTAGAAAAATTTTAAACTATTTTAAAACACCTGGAAAACAATTGAGATTTAAGTTACCTTTAGATATAGGAAAGAAATATTTTATACTTTTTTTTCTTTTCATACTTGCAGTCCTGCAACAAAAATTATATTTTACAAGTTGAAAAAGAGGAAAAGATGAGAGAAAAATGGCAAAAATGCATGTGGGGGAAAAAAGACATCGCACGGTGTACATTTTTGAATATTATAAATAATTAAAGAACAGACTTTTTTTTACATTAACAGTAATATTTGTTGTATTGAACATAGAAAACCTTTTTGATATCCTTCTGTTAATACTTATTATTTTCTAAAAAAATGTAAGAAAGGAAATTGCAGGAAAAAGAACCAATAAAAAAAATGTAGTAGAAAAGGCTGAAACACGGAGGGTGTGCAGGTTTTTTTTCACAATGACAAAGACCTAATCTGAGATAAACCACCAGAGACAGATTCCTTCAGTCTTCCTGCATCATCCTCTGCTTGCACTCCTGGATTGTCGCTGCTCCTACGCTGGTTATTTTTATTAACCCACTTTGGCCTGGCCTGGCGCTTTTAGGTAACCAGCTTTCAGCTGTGCGCTCTGTCCTTGCGTACATAACACAGACACACACACACTCTGAGCACCAGCCTACCTACAAACCACCTCCACAGACTAAGTCAGGAAGAAAAACTGACTGAGAAAAAATAACATTTTATAAAAAAAAAAGAGCATCCAGAAATAATAAAAGCTCATCCTTCGTTTCACCTGTAAGGCGCCGGCTAAAGACGAGAAAAAGACAGATCGTTTTCCTTTTGATCTAAACGGAAAAAAGTGAATTTCATTCAATTTACCAGCTGCAAATTAAACGGGATTCAGCAGCTACGAGTTGGAGGATTTAAGATGTAGAAAAGGAAACTAGTAAAAAGTCCCACCTGTTAACCAAGTTGATTTGTCCTGCCTGAGAAAATACATGGGTCCCGCTCTGTGTTCACCCCAGCAGCTAAATCAGCTCATCTGAATGAAGCCGTAGCAGGAATGCGAGCGTGTGCGTTTGCGGGCTGCGTACATGTGTGTGCGCTCGCCCTCCGGCTCGCTCAGACTGCTTTTAATGAGGCGACTTACGGGGACAAGGGTGAACCAGCTCCCACCTCCTCCCCCAACCTCACCCCTCACCCCCTGCCAACTCCTCCTTAGACACACACACACACCATCCCTCACTTACACACTCCTTCCCATCCGAATCGTACAAGGAGAGAGAAAAAAAAAACTCTGCACATCCGCCCCACAGAAGAAACTGCCCTCTTCCTCAACCTCAAACTGCCCTCTTCCCACCCACCACCAAGAGGGGAAGATTTACCATACAATCACTGTAAGTGCCCTGCTCGTCACAGCATCAATCCTAATCCTTAAAGATGGCTAAAAATAAAGACGTGCCGGCGGAGAGAGAGCCGGCGGCGGAGGCTCAGGAGGGCGACCGCCCAGCCCACCTCGCACTGCCCCGGCGCGGGGTCTGAGAGAGGAGACAAACTCAAGAGGGACAGGGAGGGAACGGCTGGGACGGCCAGGGAGGGAGGCTTACCCACATCTGATCCAGCTGACGGGGGCCATATGGCAGCTGCTAGCCAGATAAAGAGATTAAGACTAGGAGGGAGTGCGATTACAGCTGTCTAGCCAATTCAGGCAGCTCAAATCTGCAACTTCTAAATTAGTCTCCTCTACTCCAGCCGACAGGAGGGGGAACAGCGGGTAGGAGCGGACCGCACATGCTTTCAAGAGATTCTGAAACGCAATATAATCAGCTGGGGAGAAAAAAATTGTAGCAGTAGACGTATTTAAAAACCACCTATTTCTGTTTTAAATTGAATGTAGCGTCATGCCGAAAATCAGTGCTTGTGTTTTTATTATTATTTCTACTCATTATTCAATCTGTAAAAGTTCAGAAAATGTTAAAAAAGCTTAAATTGCTTGTGATTTTTGCTCGGATCATACTGAATAAATAAGCTGAAAGTATCCCAATAAAATCCCAGAGAGAAAAAAATATTCACCTCTCTAAACTGTAAACTAACAACAGCAGCAGCAGCAATTATCTCTAGGACAGGCAGCTCCAACTACTTCTACGGTTTACCCCCAAAGTACCCGCTATCATCCTCCCGTAGTGCTCAAACAGGTTTGACACACGGGAGAACCTCCCGGAATAAAAGACCTGCTCCTTTTTCCCGGACTGTATCCAGACACTCACACAAAAGCACACGGGAACGATACCTGCAGCGGCGGTACGCATCAACTCGATTAACTCCAGTGTGGCAGGATAGCTGGGCTCTCTGACTGGCTGTGTATCCCTTCTCACTCTGAATCAACGAGTGGGTAGAAGAGCAGAGCAGAAGATGAGAGGAGGCAGGCAGAGGAGAAAAAAAGAAAAACGAGGGAAGGAAGGAAAGGGAAAAAAACAAACAGAAAAAAAACAACAACAGCGCGCTGTTCAAACTGCAAGGGACAGATGCAAAGTGGAGGAGATGTTGGAGGGGGAACGAGATACCACTTCCCTCCTCCTCCTCCTCCTCCTCCTTCTTCTAACCGGCCCTGATCGACACACACACACAAACGCGGCGCTAACTCTCCCAGGCTGCCGCTGAGACTCACAATAAAGGATCGGGGAGGGTGGAGGCGGCGGAGGAGGAGGTGGGGTGGATGGCAGCCTGTCAGCTGCTCTGACATCATCCTCAGATGGAGATGCTACCTCCAGCTGTGCTCTTTCTACAGCCATATGCTGCCTCCTCTACACTCCTGCCACCAGACTCCTCTTTCATTCTACCAACACTCCACAACTTTGTGTCCCCCCCACCACCATCAATACATACTCCCCCCCCTCCATCCCTTGTGCTCTCTCTCTCTCTGGGATGAGAAAAAAAAGCTACTAAATGCATTGTGGATGCTGATTTGTGTCATCATTAAACATAGGAGAACTACCTTCCCAGAGAAAAAAGGGAAAGTTTGCAAAAAATAAACAACCGAAGCTAAAGAAAACTTTTTTTCTTCTTCCGTTTTCTTCCTTCAACTGTTTCGGATGTTTTAAAATGCTCCTCCTTCCAGTAACCATAAACAAAAGACCAGCTCAGCACATTCGCAACAGACAACAAAAAAAAACCGCACGCAGCTGATATTGTTTCCCACTTTCTTACGGTTCAGCGCCGCCGAGCCTCGTCTTGTATTCATTCAAGCTGTCATTTTATTCATTCACCAAACCATAACCCCCAACACACACACACACACACACACACAGCTACTCTGATTCCTCTGTTCGGACAAGGATGAAAAAAGAGGGAAAACAATGAGAACAAGTCATAAATAAGGAGCTCAAACAAAGATGCGGACAGGGAGAAACTTATTACAAGTTCGTCATCTTACCGCTTTCGTTTCAGCTTCGAGCAAAAGCGCACAAAGTTAGACCCCATTTAAGACGGTCAATATTGTTTGGTTTAAATATTGCCTTTTTTAAATTGTTTTACAAAAAAATGTAAAAGACAGATACGATTGTTTTAATTTCGACTTTAACAGTCTAGTCGCATTAGTCTACAAACACAATTTCCAATTAGCCTCAAATGTTTTGTATGAGAAACATGAGTTAACCCTCTTTCAGTCAGCTGACTGTCAGTGTGCAGCAACAAGTGAGGGAGGGGCAGAGCTGCTTGCTCTTTGGATTATAAACCAAAGAAGAGTTTAATTGGTCCCTAGCAGGAATGTTACTCAAACCGTGGGAAACCTTCAAACATGACCCATGTTGTATAATTATTATCAGAACAAAGCGAATAAATGACTAAACTACACACTATTTACTGTTTGTTTTTACAACATGAGCCTTTGTGTAGTTTAAAGTTTTGCATGGTCACAAAAACCAAATAAAAGAAGAAAGAAAGATACATAAAACAAACTTTATATGAACTTTAACACTGCAGAATTACAAATGCAGTTTTAGTCAACATGGACTCGTTTTAAAACACACGTGCACGTAATAAATAAGTGAATACCTGAATGCTTAAGTTTTTCTTAAATACAGCAGCCTGGTTTCTGTTTTTCTGTGGGTAGGAAATTAGCTCAAATAAAAAGTCAAAGTATCGCTGCTACCGTGATACGGGCTGCGGATTCAATGTCCTCGCCAGGAGGGAACAAACGACAACGAGCCGAGAACCCAAGCCAGGGAGACACGCTGACCCCGGGCGGCTAGCTGTAGCTCCCCGGCCGCGGCTAGCAGCAGCCGAGGCGGACCGTCGCTCCCCAGTAGTCCTGAGCTATTTACGGTTGCTCCGAAGGCCCCGGTGCCATGACAACAGCCAGCGTAGCGACCGTTAGAACGCGGAGACAACACGGCCATGCTAAGGAAGGTTTAGCTACTTTTTTTCTCTCCCCCACCTCCGTTAATCGGACTCCCGTATTCGGAGGCGACACTTACAGACAACAGGGTCCTCCTCCGTCAATTCCTCCCTTCTTCTTCTGCGTCTTCTCCTTCCCTTCCGAGACCAAACTAGGTTGACTTCGGACTAATTTCCATAACAGGCTGCCAGGGCGAGCAGGAGGGGAGAGAGGGGGAAAAGAGAGAGAGGGAGGGGGGGGGGAGAGTAGCACTCTGCGGCGGCCAGATGTTTCCGAGCTTGTTGCTGCTGAACTCGAACCGGAGAAGGAGAGGCGAGTTGACGGAAGCCAGCGGTGCCGGCGAGGAAGGAGGAGGAGGAGAAAGAAAGTCAAGGCCGTCTCACAGTGGAGGAGTGACAGAGGGAGGGAATTGTCTTCCTTCGCTCTCTCGCTGGCGCAGGTTGACACCAGACAGCGGCGGCGAGGGGGCAGGAAAAGAAGACGCTGGGCCAAACCAACTGGTTCTGCGAGTCAGCAGGGCGGACTTTACTGGCGCAGAGCGAGGGGAGCGAGGCGCGGTGCGCGTTGGGTAATGTAGGCAAGGAGGAAGGGGGCGGATGAGGAGGAGCTGATGGAAGCAGGTGCACCACCTTAACTGGAAAAAAAGAACAACAAAAAACCGCACACACACACAGCTGGTTGGAAAAGAGCTGGATCCTGCTTAATGTTTCACTGTTGCAATAACAGGAATACGCACTCAGGTCTTAATCAGAGGCGCAGCAGCTGCGCCTGCAGCAGAAGTGCCTGTTTAGTCCTCATAATGAGTAAACAGATGTAATAGATGAGTCGCATGATACCACGCTGCATCTGGAAGCACAATCCGAGTCCCTCTTCAGTCATGGGAGAGGCAGGAGTGGCCAAGACGCTTTCTTTAATCGAGCTACTGGTGGTCACACTGGAAAGAGTCAGTTTGGTTACTAAAAATGTACATCTTTAAAATGTTATCCTTCTAATGTAATCATCTAATGTTTTATTCAATCTTTATTACACCGGGAAACAAAGGCTTTTACAGACATTAGCCATTCAAATGATTGATAAAGTAACTTAGGCATCCCATTTTGTAAATGTTATGTTCAGTAATGGTTAAATTCGGATGGGATTACTGAGGCTATTTGAGTAGAAAAAAGAAAAAGTCAAAGTAAAGTTTCTTTTACAGATACTTACACTGTAGTTCAGTCGACTATTATTCACTTTTGTACTATATTATAATAATTGATCTGTATTACAAGGAACTTTTAATGCAATCAAATGTAACACTTTAACTAGTTTAGCAAGGTTCTAATGCAAAAGTTGCTAGTACGCCTAACCTCCTCACCCTAGAGGTAAGGTTATTTTAACTGTGGTTATAGGAGAAAAGGTTTATATTCCTCCTTGTTCTAAGAGTTTTGTATAGCTTGTTAATATTTCTATGATGTTTTGTGACTATTGGTGTTTGAGATTCGGTCTCACAATACAAGTCCAGTGGTACCAAGCTTTTTGAATGCATTCTAACATCTCACAAGAAACACAGCTAACATGTTTCCTTCGCTGTTACGTTGCCTCTGGGTCAAGAAGCTCAGTTTCCTACTAAGTTTGAATTTACCATTAGCTCAGTTGCTAATCACCTAAAACAGGACAAAATCGTAAATTATTCTGGCAATAAACAAAGTCTTAGTGGTCTTGTAACACCAAAGATTTGTGTGGTAAGGCCTGTTTATAGTAATCAAAATGTTCAACGTATTAACACTTAGGTCAGTCTTAAATAATATAAACTTGTGTATGCTGAAGAAAGCTGCACCTTATGTGTTTGCCTAAAAGTCCTCTCAGATGTGGGTCACTGGGACAAAAAAAAACCTTTTATCACATTTCTGCTTGTTAACCGAGCCCTGATGTAAGAGAAAGAGAAAAGGTTTGGGTCGGTCTGGCTGCCTGTGTGTGTGTCTGCAGTACCATTTGCATTCCTCAAACCTGTCCCAGTAAACTAATTGGCGTTACTAATAGGTGGCTGGATGAACTGCAGCCCTGTATGGTAATGAATTCACACGATCTGGTGTCATCGGTGGAGGACTAGTTAAAATGCAAATGAATGACGGCCCTGTTATGTGTCTATCAATTTGGGGATCCGTGTTACTAGCATGTTACAATGAGCCCCTTGTTCACGCATGAAAGTACAATTAGGCCCAACAAGCGCGCCGACAAAGACCCTATAGGAGAAAATGGGATTTTAGAGGCAGAGTTTTCAAAACTCGTAGTTAATTTGTATAACAAAAAAAAGCAAAACAGTGCAGCTATTTTAACATTTTTAGGTTCTCGTTTAAAAGATGTACTCCTGTAAAGCAGGATGATTCCCTGAAATCTGGTCTGGGCATCTCTCCTAAGAAATTCACATACATCTGTCACCTTTCCTGTTTTGCTCCCTTCCTTCTCAATCCTCTCATTGTTTCACAGCGGCAGATGCCAGAACAGAGGCGTGCGTCTGTTTATGTCTGCGCATGTGACCAGGAAAGCAGTGAGAGACATTTAAAGTGTCTCAGCATCTAACAAGTAATAGTAAAGCATAAAGTTGGCATATTATAAACAGAATATGAAGAACGCCAAGGTGCAAAGCAAGGCAGATGGGTTATGTACAGGTCTCCTCCTTAAAACCAGGATAGAAATATGAAGGGTTCTGTCTGAAATGTTTAGGAACAGGCAGAAAATTGTCATATCTTTGGATTCTGTCATATTTAAATCATGCAGATGAATGAGGCTGGGGGAAACTTTGTAAGACTGTGTGTTATTTCAATTTGAATCTAGCTCTTTTTCTAGCAGAATTCCTTATTTCCACCTCTGGGGGTCGCTGTAGATCCCAGATTATCCTCACAATCGATCAGAGATTGTTTTACCTCTTTGATTACAGCCACGTTTCTTAAAGCACTTAAATCTCACCTGCAGCTTTAAGTGTGTCCACTTCTTTTGTCATATTGGCTGTTTTACTTTTTTATTTATTCTTACCTACTAGAGCTCAAAGTCCAAAGTGTGTTCATCCTATTTTGCCTGAAGCCAAGGAAGATCAGTCAATAAAAAATATTTAATGTAGTGCATAAACACATTTTCTATTCAAATCAATTCAGCTGATTTACATCCTGTTGCACCAATTTACAGCACATGACATCTCAAGGTACTTTTACAAGAAAAAAATCATTTGATTCAAATCATACATACATGTGTAAATGTACCATCTAATACCATCTAATGTTTGACCTTATTTATCTTTCCTGTAAAGATTCGAGTATCAATGTCAAATTCTTATTCTGAATGATTTATGAGCCTGGGGAAAAATCTTGATTTGTAGATTTTTCAACTGATAACTGCTTATTGTGTAGCTCAGTTTTGACACAGCAAAGGAAGTTCAGAGTGGTAACGGTTGGACAAGAGTGAACAGAAATGTTTACCTATCTTTTTTTAAACCGGACTGTATGCTACTGTCATTTCTCCGTTATAAAGACTGTATCTTGGTTAGAGATACGGGACGGTTTCCTGTTGGTTTAAGAGTCTCTGAAACCTGAAGTCCCAGGGCTTCCCTCATCATATCCATAATGGGGCTGTGCAAGAGGGGCTTCACTCTGGGACACACTGGCTGGCAGACGGAATAATAAGGAAGAGGGATGGAGAGACGGTCAAACAGATGTTTGAATCTCAGCCCCGGGGCATCTGAAATTAATCTATCCTCCCAGGCAGAGATAGAACCAGAGGTAGAGGATGTAATAAAAACCTTGGCTTTTAGAAAGAAAATAGGCAGCACTGTACATATTGAGACATCTTCTCCCTTGCAGAGGTTCTGGATCCAAGCTGCCAATCAAACGCACGTTACATTCTCACGTCTCTCCTTTTCAGTCGCACATGGACAGTGTGAAAATAGCTTCAATGTGTTTTTATATATTAAGGTTTTTAAACAGACATAGCATAAGAGAGGCCTGTGTGAATAAAACAAGTTGAATCCAATTACGGATTTTGAGTTAATTAAGATAAAAAGAATTTAAACAATTCTTAACATCCACATCCAAGAACTTGAATATTTTGGCAATCGTTTAAAGTTGAATTGAAAATAAAATGTGTTTTTTTAATAATCAGAACAATGTGGACTTCCTTTTTATTCAGCCCCATTTACTCCGATAACATAAAATAAAAAGTTTTCTTTAGACTTCTTTTTCCTTGTACTCTGGATCAGGTTTCCAATCAACATTTTCTTCTTGTTATCTTCTTAAAAACGAGGGAACCGGATAGGTGCAAGACAGAAGACGTTCATCCTTTGGTTTCTGTTTAAGCAACATCAAGTCGTGTGAGTGGCAGGTCCAGGTGAGAAACTAAGGACACCCCTCCCCCTGGATACTCTTTCTGGTTCCTCTGGAGTGTCTGATCCCTTTCACCGGACTCGTTTCAATGCAAAAAAGCAGCAACTATATTTTAAACTTCAGGTGCTTGCATCTGGGACCTTGCTCTTTCGACTTGTATCCCATCAGCTTGGAGACTTCACTTCACTTTTAACTTTTCCTCCGTCCTAATAAACAGGAGCTGTGTCCACTCGACTACAGAGGAAGCCTTATTCAGCCTTTTCTGTTTCCTGCTTCATCTTACCAGCAGTGTTGACATACAGCCTGACCCTCAACCCGGAGGCAGTGATCGCACCATGTCTGGTTGAAAACAATTGCTTCGGAGCATGAAAGCCGACTCTCATCCCAGTAGCTTCACACGGGGCGGCAGTCTGAGGTCATTGTTCAAAGATGCAAAAATAGTCACATTGTCTGAAAAAAGCTGAAATGGGACCCTGAGGTTCCCAAACCAGATGCATTATTTTCTGTTTTCCACAACACTGTGAACAACTATTTCTAATAGATAAACACAGAGGATGCAAACGATGCATCTTGCTTTAGCTTAATATTTTGATTTGGTTCCTTATGGTTAGTCTCCTGCAGATTTTAGATGTTTCTCTTATTGTAAAACAAACACCTGGACTTAATGAGTAGAAACTGATGTTTCTCTGCAACCTGATGAACTTTTTAGCAAGGGATTAGGTTATTTGGAAATAAGATGCCTGCAGAAACCCAGTTTTTGACCAATTATCTTGTGTACATACTTTTCTGGCTGGTACCTGGAAAACACCTTCTTACTCTTTAAAACTATTCATACAACTAAAAATGTGTTGTTAAAGTCTAATAGGAACAAAATCCCCAAGTATCCAATATAGACAATGTTCTTTGTTAAACTGTCTGACAGGAACTGAGATGCTGATACACCACAATGTATCAGTATTAAGAGTTAACAAGGTTAAAAAGCAAACACAAATCTGATGAAAACAGTGGAGTGTCAAACTGAACTAAAGAACCAGACAGACGCAGTATGAATGAAGCTATTTCAACTTCTGTGAACTGTTGAAGAAAAGCACTTCCCCTCAGCATGCTGCTGACACTTCTATACTCCATTAAGAAAAGTCTAGATTGAAATATGGGAAATATGAAAAATTTTATACAACACTTATACTGCTACACCAGCTGAAACTTATTGATGCTCCCATAGTTTCCAGGAAATAAGCAACCATCTTGGATTGATCAACTGTGGAATAAAGTCCGCCCATACAGTTGGTCCGGTATGGCTGCTGTCGTAGGCGGCCTGGAAAGCAGCCATTTTGGCTGAGTGTAAAATATTCATGAACTATCAATGGTCGCCCATCTGACTGGCTTGGGAACAGCTGTTGGGTCCCTGTGCCTCTAGAGGTGCAGCATCTGTCCATCTGAGGAGAGCGAATGTGGGTTTGTGTGAGGGGATGCTGGCGTCTTACACGCACGCTCCTGCATGTGTGTGTGCGTTGGGACAGGGGTCGGGATTTGGGTGCGTGTTCGTGTCTCAGGGGGACAAGACATCAGGAGAAACAACTGTGTATTTAACTTGCTTATCTCCTCCAGATGGTGGAGGATTATTTTAGAGACGATCAAACACCAAGTCTCAGTTCTATCAGGATTTGCACCTGCCAATCAAATACCGCTCTCATATGAAGACATAAATACAAGGTGAGGAGCACATTATGCAGTCGCCACAGCACCGCGTGTGATGTGTTGAACGGAACGTCTTTTTTGCATTTCACATGTGAAATCGAATCCAATCTTTAGGGTGTATTTTCGTCTTCGACCATCAGAACATCACAGCTCTCTGTGCATTCGTGTGAAACTCTCAGAATACTGTGCGGCTTTGGCAGAGGTTGTATGATGGACATCTGGAAGCTAAATTGGTTAATGGCGCCTCCAAGCCAAGAGCCAGCCAGCCGTCTTCTCGCTGAGATAAAAGACGTGTGTGTGTGTGTGTGTGTGTGTGTGTGTGTGTGTGTGTGTGTGTGTGTGTGTGCGCGCGCGCGCGCACGTTAGTAAAGTGGGGAGGTGGGCTGGATGTGTGCTGGACTCTACATCTGGCCAGAGGTTGTACCACAGAAAACACCCCGGCTAGACAATTAGGAGCTTTTACCTTCCAGATTCATTATTTTGTGTGTTGTCATCAGGGTGTTCTCAAATATGATCTGTCTTCATGTGTGAAGCAAGCTAGGCTACAATCAACACCCTCCATATAAAGCCAAGATGATTGAAATTCTTAGAGTTTATATTTAATAGAAACAAAGAAATTGACATTAACTTTCACTTCACTAAAATTTTTTATCTCAGAATCAAATTTAATGCTGAAATGTTTTTATTTTTATTTTTGTACACAAATGGAGACAACACAGAAAGGAATGCAAATCTTGAAATACAAATCTTTTTAAATGGTACCTTTTTTTTCATCTCACATGGGGGTTAGACTACTAAAATTAGACTATTAAAATGAAAATGTTGGGAAGTCTTTGTCAACTTTAGTCTAATCAGAATCTCAGAAAAACAATGAAAATCTGCAGTTCACCCACATTTTTGTTTTTTTCTAATCCCCTTCCTTTAAACCAGTTATAGCCGAAGGCCAGCCTGCTGCAGCTGCTATCCATGTCTTCGCAGAATACACGCACAGCACAAGCACTTCGTACAAGGTATAAACACTGACGCGGACAGAGCTTTAAATAAATACGGGCATGGCGGAGGTGGGCTGAGAGAGCAGCGGCAGCACTGTGATCTCCTGAAGCCTGTTCTGCTCTGATCTCAGAAACAAAAGCTTAAATGACACTCTACAGTAGTCCGTGTCCTGTCTGTGACTTTGCCTGCCTGTCTGTCTCCCTCCAGTCCAGATGTCAGAGGAACGATCCAACAGCTGTGGCAGGAAACGAGCCCCCGTGCAGCGAAGAGGCCGACACACTTCCACACAGAAGAGTGACGCCAGAACAACACGTGTGTACGCTCGCTGCACATTCAGAATAAAGCCCTGA
>JAVLVB010000476.1:578873-590664 GCA_032876305.1 Orestias chungarensis | reverse complement strand
CCCCCCCCCCCCCCCCCCCCGAGCTGGAGGGAACATTTGCCTTGTGGCTCCAATTCCCAGGAATGTCTAACCTGTGCCAGCTGTTGAGAACATGGTACCTGTGCCAACAATGTGCCGGCTCTGCCCACCGCATCGCTCGCAATTCCATCTCCATCTGGGCCCAATATTAGATGTGTGTGTCTATCGGCAGCTCCTCTGTGCCTTTTAATGCTCGCCACATCTGTATTTGAAATTTCATCAGTGGGTCGGTGAATGCCTTTATTGTGTGTAGCCGCGACTGTGTCCGTGTGCTGATGTGCTTGTGATGTTGTGTTTGCTATGTGTGTGTGCGCACGTGTTTGGCAGCTTGCTGCGTATGTGTGCCTCCATCTGTGTGCGCCGGGCCTCCCTTGCCTGCATCTGGAGTAGCGTTGAAGAGGCTTTCCAACAAGGCTGACAATGACCAGCCTGCCAAGCAGCCCAGATGTTTGTTCTGTAAGCCCTGGGCTAAATGGAGAGCGCCACACTCTCATTATTCACAACCAGTAAACTGCAACTGCTGTTTCCCAGTGAACAAGCATCAATAGGTAGAGGAGAAGAGAGAAAAATCAGACAGATAAGACCTTCCATCGAGCTTACAGGGCAGGGACACAGGACTCTTCTATGCACTTAATAGCTGCTCTGCTCCCCGGGAATTCATTACCACCCCAACTCAGCAACTTGGACTCAAAACACATCTGTTTAATACAGCCTTCTCTTCCAGAGGCCTATTATATTTTCTTTGTCTATTTTATTGATTTTACAGATCCTTATTATTGTTTCTTTTAATGCATTTCTGTGTATCCTTGTACGGTGTCCTTGAGTGCCGAGATAGGCGCCTTCCAATAAAATGTGTTATTATTTTTATTATTATAAGCAAGTATCTTAAGTACGCACCATTCAACAGTTTATCACTGTGTGACTTTAAACCACACAAAGCCTTTTTGAAGCTTTACCTGAAACAATTAATCATAAACTAGAAAGTAGTAGTTTTTAGTTTGGTTTAGTAGTTTTAGTTAGTTTGTTTTTTAATGAAACAAAATGTAGGGCCAACATATAAAACATGTGAGGAGTTTTTTTGTTTTATTTTTCACCATAGCTCATCTGCAAATGTACTCTGAACCAAAACACTTTTTTTCTTTTCTACTCTCTAATTACATCAACTATACTCCTCGTTCTTTTTTTGAACCAGAAAAAAAGTAATTTGTAAATTACAAATTAAATAAATTAAGTTGTTTGTAATAAGTGTACATATTTTAGGAAATCTTTTAGTTCTCCATAATCTAAGCTAGTGGGATCATATATATTTTTTTGTTTTTTTAATAATATTAACCCGAAAACACAGCTTTGAGGCATCCCATATGTGATTTTTATTTGTTTTCCAGTGCATCAGCAATTTATGTCTCCTCCAGAACGTAAAATACTCCATAGAGACTTACCATAATTAAAATCACTGGCTTCATAGAGACATTTAACATGATTCATACTTTAGACTAAAGTGTATTGCCAGCTTTTAGTGTGCATCTGTTGATGGTTCCACAGGCACCCTGGCAGGATGTGGTAACTGCAAAGAGCACCTAGACATCAACATGCACGGATCGTACAGAAGATGAAACGGGGAGAGAAAACCTTTAAGACATTGTGTTGTCTCTCTGACAATAATGGATGAAAGAAAACAACGTCCACTTAGCCACTGATTTATCAGATGGCATTGTGCTTAAATTGAAATAAGAGTAAGAATGATTAATGATTGGACCATAATAAGTTATATATTCCATGTGAGCATATAGAAAATGAGGGAATCGAGTTAGTGTAACAAAAACAACAAAGCATAGGTTGCAAATACTTAATGCTGATGAGGTTTTTGTGACTGACCAATGATTCCATCGGTCATGATTACATAATGACTGTTGGAAAACAAATTTAAACATTAAAAAGCAAACGTGAATAAATTCCTATTGGAACTCTGGTAATAAAACTTTAAGCAGGTACTTGCAGAGATTTACAAGTTGCCTGGAAAATTAAACAAAATAGTCTTTATGGTCTGGGCAAAACCTGAGCTTTAACAGTCATTGGGGAAAAAGGCAGCATTCAAAGGAAACATGAAGGAGATCCAGGTAAGTTGTCAGGATGTGAGTATCCAAGTATTCTTCTGGACTGTGAAAAACCCAAGACCTACTTAGTGAAAAGAAAATTTCTTTGCAGAGATTTGACGTTGTTGCTCTGCCCTGAAACACCACCTATGAAATCATTATGAAATTTCTCAAAGCAGTTCAATGCTTTAATGTAAACACCTTACCTATGTGTTACATTTGTAATATCACATTTCTTCTTTTCATACTATTACATTAAAATGTTGCCTCTCGTTTTATGATTTGGGAGTTCTTGCAGCTTATTATTTGGAGCTGACCCTTTTCTTGTGTGCTGTTATGTGACTGATCAGAAGCCTGAAGTGGGTCTGGGTTTGAGCATTGACAAATGTTCCTGTGGGAACGGCCGTTTGAACATTTTACGAGATCGACACTTGGCTCCTTGTAAGGTATTTAATGTCCTGGCATACAAAAAACAATGTTCTTGTTTTTGCTACCTCAAAAAATACATGTTTCCTTTCAGTCCTTCCAATGTGGATCCACATTCTTTGAGTCCTGAGAACTTGTAATAAATTGGCGTTACAATTTCCCCCTTTTTTCTGCATGCCAGTGTCCCATTTAGAAAGCGTGCAAACTGTTCTTTTGGTCTCCAAATTCTGAACTGAGCATCTGCCTCCTTTACTGCTAGCCGTGGTTGGGATTGTACAGGTGGATTTATATAGCTCTCTTTTAAAAAACCCAAATTGTGGTTGGTGCTGTGAAGGCTGAGTGCAGTAAAACTAAAACAATAACTATAATAACAATAATAAAAAGTTAACCAGCATTTAGTGAATAATAGTTCTTACTTTCAACTTATTTGAATAGTTATTTTTGCTTAACAGGGACAATATGCAAAAATGACTGGAAACGTAAACAACAGCAATAACACAACAAGAATAGACAATAGCTATTATACAAAGAGACCTCAATAAATCTGTCATTCGGAGCAGGTTACCATGAGGTCACCTTCTGTCCTTTCCGCGAGCGGCGAAGCCATCGCTTTCCAAACAACCGCGAGCAAACATCGATCCATAAACAGGAGAGCCATTCTGGAAACGAAAACACAACACGTTCCATCAAACGGTGGGCCACAATTAGCCTGATCATCTGGACGGCAGTGGCTGTAATGTCGGGGCAGATTCAGCTGTTTTGAGTCTACATGGGTGTGTACGTGCCGTGATAACCACTGAGGTGGCATCTGTGAGGCCCCTTTAGCTGTGATTTAGAGATCCATGTGCGTGGGACCTCCACAAGGCTTAGAGGCAGCACACACACACCACCCCCCATATGGTGAGCTGTCACCAGGGCAGTGTGATGCAGACCTCCCATGTGTGGGACCTCCAGCCAGCCGTTGGACTCGCCAAGTAAACAACAACTGGACGTGGAGTGAGGACTTTGTGTTTGTTGGAGTGTTCCTGGATGTTATCCCCTAAATCTGTGATAATGACAAGCGTGGTATCCGTTTCTCACGTGAATTACCCACAGATCAGACGTTGGTATTTACACTTCAGTGATGTGTAATTCATCTGTTTTTGGCTATTTTTTTGAATAACACAGTTTTTTGTCAACAAACTGATTGACTTTAAAAAAATAATAAAAATAAAAAACATTTTAAAAAAACATCTCAGTTCTACGGAAAATGAGCTGATTCGCAATCCTGTGAAAATGTTCTCATCTCCTTATATAATTTGTCAATTTACTACCAACAATAATGTATTTTTTATTAGGATTTCTTTGTTACACCAACATATTGGAAATAATGGAAATTATACATTGTTTTCATTTATGTTTTTACTTTTTTATAATATGGAGCTATATTGTATTTATAACCCTTTACTATACCTCTAAAATCATAGGTAATTGCCTAGGAAAGCCATCTAATTAGTAATAGTAATAAAATGTATTTCATTATGTTTAAGTATAAGGACAGCCATGGCTAAATTAAAACCATCTTGAAGACAAAGGAGCACATCCTACAAGTCAGGGTGAAAGTTGTGGAGATTTATAGCAGGTTAGCTTGTAGAGCTAAATCCAAAGGTTTCAGCAAGGAAGGAAAGCGTTAAACCAATAAAGGAATTTCCCATACTCTAAGCTGGCATATCAGGCAAGTAATCTATTAATCAGAGAAGCAGCTTAGAAGCCCTGGGTACCTCAAACCGTACATCAGGTAACAGAATCTGTTAGTCATATGATACATAAATCCTGCCATCCAAGAGGAGTGGCAAGAAAAACCCTTTGCTGCAGAAAATACATAAATCTCCTTTGCAATTCAAAGTTTCTTAATGGGAAGACGGATGATCTGCAAAATCAGGACATTTCAGCAGGACAAAATTACCCTTTACACATCAGTTATCAACTGAGCTGTTAAATGTCGTAGTAAAAGTCCATGTCTAAATCCAACTAGGAATCAGTAGTGAGGCTTGCAATCATTAGATGCGCAATGGTGGTGAAAACATTTCCCAAAAGGCTTACAACAGTAACTGCATTAAAGGGTTGTTTCACAAGGTATTCAAAGAATGCTAATGCGTGACACATTACACAGAATGCTATTTGTAAATAACGTTAAAACTCAGGTCCCCCTTTTACTTTCCAATCATGCATCCGTATGTCTTGGACAATTAAAATCTCTGGAAACAACACACGGGAGTTTGTGGTTGTAACTTGATAACATGTGGTAAAGTTGAAGGTTTGGTAAAACTTTGTTGTTTGGTTTTTTTTTTGGTTTTTTTTTCACCATGTGTTTGAAGTGGTCATCCTGTCAAATCCTCCGTATGACGCAGTTTGAAAATGCAAACATGTTAGGAAGGAGACGTCTCCTCCAATGACAGCAGTGTTCCTCACATCTGTCCCTCTCTCCCTGCAGACAGATGTTTCGCAGCAGTTTATTCAGAGATGGATTCCTCCTGTGCATCCCCGAGGAGTGTGCATCCTGGGGAAAATCACTTCCACACATAAACGGCTCCTGGGCTTCCTCATTTGTGAATGTGCATTGAAACAGCAACACCCAAAAAAAAAAAAAAAAGTATGAAATGTGTCCTACAAAGGAAGTGAAGACCGGCAATGGGAAGTGGCAGGTTTGGAAGCTATCGGGCCCTCAGGGACCATCAGAAGCTTTGGAAGTGTGTGTATTTGTAAATGAAGGGAAACTCTGCAACTCTATCCTGTGGCTGTTCTTAAAGTGTGTGTGTGTGTGTGTGTTTTTTTATGTTCTTCTCACCCAGTTGTTGGAAAGCCAAACACAGTCTGTGCTCCCAGATGTTGACAGATGTGACGCTCACATCCCTGCTCCTCTGAAGCTCACAGACACACAAACGCAGGAGAGACAATAAAACACAGCCTTCCTTCAGGCCTACCGGAGAAATCGTTTCAACAAACACCACAAAAACCAACATCAGCCCCACGACGGTAAGCTACTGTGCCCCAGGGGAAATCACTGTTCAGCTGTTCCAGATGTTTTATAACACAAACACAATAAATCTGCCTTATACAGATGTGTTTACTAAATAGGATTGAGAGATGGAGAGAGGGAAACATAGACAGGCAACTAGGTCTCCCTAGTGTCCTGCAGTGGATTTTGCACACAGGCAAAAAAGAATTGGTTGAGAAATATTTTTTATTTGCAAGACGGACAGCTATTAGTTCAGCTTTAGCTGTTTTAGACTAATATTGGCATTCATCCTGTCCACCATTCTGTATTTTAAGTATGGTGCTCTGAACACGCTACTGTACTCTTCTACTCCAAGTTTTACCAAAAAAGTAAAAGAATCTAGACTATGATCGTGTTTGGGCCAAAATCTGTTCAAAGAGAGAAGGCATTTTTATTAGGTTTTAATTTATTACTTGTCAGAGAACATTGATGTCCCACCATAAAACTCTAAATGTATTTTTAAATAAACCTTGTTAAAATTAAATCTACCACCGAATACCTTTACAGAACATTAAATGCTTTGTGATCAAAATATAAAATACATTTACGCCAATTTACCGCAGAGAGTTGATGAAATAATAAAAACTAAGTAAAATGCTAATGTCAAATGTTTTTAAATGTTAAAAGATTAATGCTTTTTGGGGGTTTTCATCTAGGATCCCTGTCACATCTCCCTATTTTTGTGAATCTTGTCTTTGATTTTGTGATTGCTTCCCTTTTATCCCTGCTCTTGAGTTAGCTTTGCTGAAACCTTACTATATATAAAAAGTATTAAAGCACGGTTTTGTACCAGCTGATCTAAAATACTGTAGAAAGAAGCTCTGGCACTTCCTTTATTATCCTAAACCTCAAACCACCCTTAAAAACTAGTCACACATATTGCTCTTACTTCTTACCTCAATAAAAAAAATAAAAGAGACTACAAGCTTTGGAATCTCTACTTGCTCAGCATCCCTTAATCATGATTCAGTCAAACACCTTTTGATTTTCTTTTACTTTTTTTGAGTAATGCAGTCTTTAAACCAAAAATCAGGTGCAATGTTATGCCAAGATAGGGAGATTTGCCACCATGTTGTTCCTGTCCCTGTTTTTTGTAGTGATTTGTCATTTTATATTGGAAATTCCTATTAGGAATGTTTCTTTTGCCAGAACGGAGACAAAGGAAACTGTGTGGACAGATATCCATTCATAGAAAGGGAGGAATGCAAGGATAAAATAAGTCTTAAATTCTGAGGCAGGGTTACTGAAACGGCAACAGAAACTAGTGTAATCTGGGAGAATATGGTACATCTGGCAATGAGGAAACAGGGAACCAAGGGAGGAGACTAATGAGCATGGGAGCTGAAACTGAGACTAATCTGGAACCAAAGCACAATACCTGACAATAATCTAAAGCAGGGGTCATTTAATCCAGCGGCTTTTAAATGAAGGGCTAAATCACCTCCTCAGTATGATGTCAAGGTCCCCAGTCCTGCTAATGACCTGATTATTTAACTCAGGAGTGTTGTTAAAGCTACAGACTATCCAAGCTTTAAATGTGGTTTAACATAGACTTCTCCTTGTCAGGAAGCTTTCTGCCGGTGTTTGTTGTTTTGATTCTCTGCAGGGGGGCGTTTGGAGGCTGAGTCTGGGTTGGCCGTCAGGTGATCCATCACAGCTGTGGACGGTGTCGCTGTTTTCCCACGCAGCTTAAGGGGAGTGGGTCTCTTGTTACCTTAGCATGGTACTCTCTAGCCCTCCTGTGATCTCTTTGTGTGTTAAAGATATTGTTGCTTACTTGTGCTCTCTCCATGTCCCTAGTAATTTCTCTCTCTCGTGTGTGTGCTCAACCCAGGTACTTCACTCCAGCAACCCTCTCAGGATCCAGCGACATACACAAAAGAACAGAGTTTCTCACTGGACAAGACCGCCACGACTGGACCCACTCCACCACCGTCTCACTGCGCGGCCTGTCCGCCCTCCGCCTGTCTTTTGAAATTCCCCTGCATGTTGTTCTCTTTCGTTTGCTTAATATATATTCTTTGCCATGTCCTGTATGATCGGGCGCTCTTAGATTCTGTTTCTAAACCGGTTTACATTATTCATCAGCAGTGAATGTTTCATCAGCATTTTAGGGGCTTGCAATAAAAACAGCACATGGACCCTAACAGCTACCTGCTTGGTTCTCCTCGTTGCATCTCTTGCTGTTTCAGCCTCTGAGTGATATCAACACTGATGGCACCCAGCAGAACTCCAGCATGCAGCAGGGTGAGGTGAAAAGTGTATGAACTAGTGAGTGTTTGACTAGAAAGAACGAGAAATGTGGGGTGGGTTGAAGTTTAAATGGATTTAGTGGCTGACTTGTGCCTCCTGCAGGTGAAATCTGTCTCGACCTCCTCACGGGTAAACTTGGAAATCACACCAACACCACTGCAAGCACACGCTCTCATTGTGCACCACAGAACGTCATTGTTTCAGGGCCGTGCGAGAGCCTCTGACCTTACTGCCGCACACCAGAGCAAATCTGAACACTTTGTCAGGAGTCTGTGCAATCACTTTACCGCCGGGGTGAAAAAAGGACTCCAACGTTACCGAAACGGCTTCTGCTAAGCAGCGGTCAATCACATAATTGCTTTTACCCTTAGTCATCAATTATTCCGCCAGCACAGGCTGAGATCCAGGAAATACAGTTTGCTGACGTAAAAGCGCCTCATGAAGTTTATCTTTGTGGAAGTTTGAGGGGGGGGGACTAGCTGTAACAGAGTAAAGAGCAAGATCAACATCCTAACACTTTCAGCCAGACTCAAATGCATGTAAAACTAAAGCTGCTGCTGGGGATCTGAGTGAACAAATATGTTTTTAAAATTTTGAATCAAGTATTCGTAGACACAAACTTGATCTAAATCAATATTTTATTATCCACAGTCAATTCATTAAATACCACTTGTCTGGCATGATGACGTAGGCAAAAAAAAAGTTACATTTCAAAAAGATGTTTTTATCAAAATACAATGAAAAGCAAACAAGAAACACACTTCTCACACGTATAGTCAAAAAACACCTAGTAGTAGTCAGAAGAAGCAATAACGTCATGTTTGCTACTTAGAATGAGATAACAGTGGCAAGTGCAGAGTTTTTATTAATAAAAGAGCTTACAAAAGGATTCACAGGGAAATGGTGTCATGGAGACTCTTTTCTAGGTTTTTTTAAGAATGGGTTTAACTGCAGCTTTTTTAAGAATTGATTGGACACAACCTGACTGCAGTGAGGCATTTATCACCATTAAAAATGTCTTTTATCAGACCAGTAGGAATGCAATCCAAAGGATAATTTGATGGCTGCAGATGCTCAATAACTGCGGTCAGTTCATCTAAAGAAACTGGCGGAAAATGCTCCAGAATAGCTGTGCATTGTGGCATTTCATAGGAATCTAGATCTACCGGGGTATTCAAGCCGCGAAGAGCTAAAAAAAAACTTTTGTGAAAAATTTAGAGAAAACCTCACAAAGTTCAATAAAGGGTAAAGGTCCAGATGTAATCAGGGGATTAACAATCCTGTCCAGGACACTAAAAAAGACTTGGGGCCTATGCCTATTCGATGCTACAAGACTAATCAAATATTTAGATTCAGCTAATTTGACATTATTCTGATAATGAAATAAACTGTCTTTTAAAATTTCAAACAAAACCTGCAATTTATCTTTTTTTCACCACCTCTCAGCATGCATACATTCCCGTCTGAGTGCACAAGTGGTTTCATTAAGCCACGGCTGTGAAAGTTTCTTTTTTGTAATTTTTATAGTTTTCACGGGAGCTATTGTATTTAGAGCATTTGAACGTGCGTTGTTAAAATTTTGAATAAGAGCTTCAATATCAAGACTATCGATAGGGAACGTAGTATTAGCAAGGACAGCATTTAGTTGAAGAGCAGTTTCAGAAGTTATGGTACGAGATAGTAGGGGTTTTGTATTGTTTGTATCCATAGAAGGTGAAGTATTAATAGAAAATAAGTTTATGGACAGCATACATGTATATTAAAATCACCTACAATTAAAATATCATCATATTCTAAGGTAATCCGTGCCATAAATTCTGAGAATTGATGATTAAAGTCCTTGTTGAACCTTGGTGGACGGTAGACCACCACACACAGAATTGGTTCAATTAATTTCACTTCAAAGACTTAGAGCTCAAAACTGGAAAATGAATTTTTAGATGATTGTTGACAGTGGAAACTGGATTTAAAAATTGTAGCCAGGCCTCCACCTTTGTTAGTCAACCGGGAAGTATTTATAAAAGCACAGTTCTGAGGTAGAAGTTCAGAGAACTGGAACAACTGAACTTCTTGTAGCAAAGTTTCTGTGATGAATAAAAAATAAAAATCTCGAGAAGTAAACAGGTCGTTTAGAATGAAAGTCTTGTTAGCTAAAGACTTAGCATTAAGCAAGTCCAAGCAGATGTTTGATGGTGCAGCTGCAAATGTTGAAAACGAACCATAGTTCAACCGCTCGAGGTTTCCATAATCCACATTCCTCTTCTGATCCCGCAACCGTCTATGATGGAAAAACTCCACCTCGGCCATCCGAGAGTTACAGATCCCCGGAACAACGGGGTAAATCCAGCGGCTTCCTAGATTCAGGAAGCAAGGACACCATCCAAGTCTAGGAGAGCCGCCTCGATGGTGAAGAAATGCCAAATAGGCTTTAATCTACACCGGCAGTCCTCCACGTTTACCACGTCTTCGACGGAAATGCCATTCCGGAATGAGATGTGGACAACTCAGCAGCTCATTAGGGATGTCAGTGAGGAACTGGAAGTCTCGGTTTCTCAGACCTAAAGCATATCCAAACTGTAGATCTACCGAGGTTTTAATGTCCAGAAGTGCTTGACGATCGTAAGCAATTAAGGCACTAGAGCCGTAACAGCATAATAGAGCAAAAAGGGCAAAAATAAAGTAGAGAGAGTGAGTCGGAAGATCCTTACAATGATGATAAACTGACATTTGGCAAGACCTGTCCTCTCGATGATAAATCCTGAGATCATTACAACGAATTAGAAACACAAAATACCAATAAGAGTCATTATGGTTAGTTGGTCAAACATAAAACACTGGTGAGCCACAGTTAAGGTCAGTGTTGAGCAACAAGCTGGAGACTGGGTAAAAAATGTTTTCAATGGAAGAGTTTCAGTGTGAAAAGCAATGTTGACAAAAAAATACACGTCACATTTCTGAAAATAATGATGTCTTGCAGATTTTGGGATAATGTTCTGTGAACTCATGAGATAAAGGCGTAACTTTTTATGACTTTGGGCCTAAAAATAACAAAACATAACGGAAAAGGAACATAACACCAAAATTCAAACGTTATGGTAGCAGTGCAACGGTTTAGGCTGCTTTGCTTCCCCCAGACCTTAAAAATCAAGCTCAAGCTCACCTGTGTTATGAAGCAAAACAATGATCTATAAAAATTTAACCTCTTACTGGCTCTCGAAAAACAAGATGGTTTTCTAACAGACCTCATCCAATTAATTAATCAAATCCAATTTGGATTCTCTGGCACGACCTTAAATAAGCTGTTTGTGCGTGTCAGCCCTCCAGTATTTTTTTTAACCTTTGGTCTCAAAGTAGTGGATTAAAATTACCTCAGTTGTGTGCAAGAGGAGCAGCTACTCACTCCTGTTGCTTTTGCAAATGTCAGTATGACAAAAAACACACGCACACACAAATAAGAACATATACTACTGTTGAGAAAGTCTCCCAGACTTCTCACCGAGTTCAGATCTGCAAGTATTTAGAGAATTAATAAAGACACCCAACGCTGACATATGTTTTACCTGTTGCAAGAGGGAGAGACTGTTTTGCACCAAGCACCCAACAGCTCTGTCTTCAGACCCAGCAAACAGCCATTTTATTTAGAATCAGGTTACCACCCCTTCACATTTCATCACATATGATTGGTTCACATGATTGGTTCTTATCTGGTCATATCACACTTCCCCTCACCCGAGGGAAGAACAGGATACGCCATTGTTCTATCATAGGATATGCCATTGTTCTATCACAGGATATCTTGTCAGCACAAACATGGTGATCTTGTCAGCACACACATGGTGATCTTGTCAGCACACACAGACACTCTTCACTGCTTTTTACATATTACATGAACATACTTATTCAACAATTCCCCCTTTTGGACTCTCACCAGAGAGTCCACATAAAAGCTAACAATCCTTTAGTT
>JAVLVB010000476.1:565995-576688 GCA_032876305.1 Orestias chungarensis | reverse complement strand
TATATATATATATATATATATATATATATATATATATATATATATATATATATATATATATATATATATATATATATATATATATATATATATTCTGCGAGAAGTTTGAATTTTCTCCCTGTGCATGCATGGGTTCTCTCCCACGGTTTAAAAACATGACTGTTAGGCTGATTGGATATTCTAAATTGTCCTTAGGATGTTCATCCTGTGTCTCTCTATGTTGCCATGCGATGGACTGGCAACATAGAGAGTGTACACCTGCCTCTCGTCCATTGTAAGCTGGAGATAGGCGCCATCAATCCGCTGCGACCACACAAGGATAAGTGGGTTGGTTAATGGATGGATGGATGTTTGAATTAAGAAAAAATACTGTTTTTCCTCTAAAAATAATGTCATAAAATGCCACAATGTAGTGAGAGATAGTCAGTATGGGGACTTTTGGAGACCAAAGTGAAAACAGCTGAAGTAAAATAAAAATAAAAATATATGAGTACTTCATTTTTAGATATGTGTGAATGAATTTTGACTAGTCAAAATTACAGTTCAACATCTTTGTTAGCTTTGCCTAGTCATTATTTGCTTTTTAAGATATCTGCAATTGAATTTGTTTTCTCGTCAAATCCTGTATGTGTCCTGTCTGATAATACATAATTCTTAACATATTTTTAGTGCTGATGTTATCTAGGTTATATTTCTTTGATTATGACTAGTCAAATAGATTTTTTTGACTAGCCATAATTTTATTGCTGAAATCTGAAATGGCTTGAAGTAGTCCCTAATGCATTGTAGAAATCTCTAATTAAAGCTTCTAAACAACTACATGGTAACTCTGACATCATTTATCAGAATATAATTATTGATATCTCAAAGAGGTACTTTCCCTAATCAAAATAAAAGTAGTGATATCTTAATGAGTTAATATGTCCACTCATAAACCAATTTCTAGGATTTGGAACGTAAATGTGGTAAATCCATTAGGTTCAGCTATACAGTGATACACAACACCAAAGCGTTTGCAGACTGCAGCCTTATTTAGACAGACAAATAAATTTTATTTGGACATCTGGTGATCCACAGACTGAATTTCACACCTGAGTGCAAAGTAGGTGACCCAGAACAGAACAGAGTGGAGCCATGCTGGACCGAACAGGACCCTTAGCCAGGCGGCACACCTTCATTGCCGTGGCTGCAGCTGCTCCGTCCGCTCTCACGTGGGCATACCTGTGTGCGCAACTGTGTCTGCTCATGTGTGCATGTATGCATCCAGTGAGCATGGGTCTGTTTGACCGCAGCTGTCCCTGCCTCCTTGCCCGTCTCCGGGGTAAGGCTGACCTCTCTCGTGAAGCCATATCAAAGAGAGCGGGGAGAGGCTTCGGTGGCACAGGGTGCCGGGCTGTCCAGCACGGCTGCTGCTTCCCAGGGCTTTGGGAGCAGGGTAACTGGGTCTGGAGTAAAGTTAGGAGTGGGTGGAGGGATGGAGTGAGGTGGGTATTTTGCAGGAGGTGAAAAGGGATACAAACAAGGAAAAGAGTGTAGTGAGAGATGTTTTTTTATTTTTTATTTGGTGGGTCTAAAACCGACAGATCTACAGCACATTTAAAGTTGGAATAAAAAACACATTTTAATGCTGCCTGCTATCTCCAGCTGCTATCTCTGACTCAAATTTGCCCTTCAAAGCCACTGAGGAATCTGGAAGATAATTTCATAACTATTAAGCAACAAACAAGCTTTTATTTCGATGAATCTCTGTGGGTTTTATTTGGAAAAGCAAACACAATGATTCTTTTACTTTCTTAGTTCCTTTGGTAATATGAAATTTACTTCTGCAATAATCCCCTCAACTGAATCTGTAAACTTAGTTTAGAAAGTCCAAATTAGTGTATTGCTCACTAGTTTTAACCGATTACTTATTTTATTGTAATGGTCTCTGTACTAGACTCTCATTCTATATTGCTGGTTGGATTATAGCAAAAAATACTATGATTGATTCCTACTCACTACCTTTCACCATACAGTACTTATGCAGATGAGATACAAAAAATACATGAAGTTCAGCAACATTCTCCATGTGTTGCCCTCGCATGTAAGATCGTGCGCTGTTGAGCAAAATGGGCCTGGAGGATCTTACCTTCTAACCTACAATTGACTGGACAGATTCAGTCTTCCACTGCAAGAATTATTTATAATGATGACCCAAGGGAACCTAGAACAGACACAGCTACACTCTAGAGTACTGCTCAGAATCACAGCTAATCTACAGTCCATCTACATGTGATTATCCTTGCAGGGTCATAGGGCAGCCCACTGAATTCAAAGATTAAAAAAAATGTGCAATTGTTCATTTTCTTGTTTTGCTTTGTACCCAGCATCTTGTAAAATTGGTCTTATGCCTTTAATTTTTTCTGCAAACTGCAAACTGCAAACCTCACTGGATTTTGTTGGGATTTTAGACGATAAACATAAACAAAAAGAATGGATTGTAGGTTGGATGTACGAGTGGATGGAACCATATACAAAGTAGTGTTGAAGGAAAACCTAAAGGAAATGGCCAAATAAATAATAATAAAATAAAAGACAAGGTAACTCTAAACATACAACCATAATTATAACAAATTAAATATAAAATGAGAAATTTATAAGATACATACTGTCATATTTTTAAGTCTCCTGATCCACATAAATGGAGAACTCTCATGAGTTGAAGTAATTAAAGGTTTATTGAAATGGATAATGTTGTTTATGTCCAGAAGGGGTCCGGCTGGAAACTGCAAGGCAGCTGAAGGGAAACAGCAAGGCAGCAACAGGGGAACGGCTGGAACAACGCGGGGAACCGGGCGGCTTCTGGAGTGGAGATGGAGCTGGTGAGCTGAGGCAGATGAGAGCAGTTAAGGTATTGGGCGGACTTACTTGGCTTGAAGATGGGAGACGCCAGGGCGACTGAGAGGGTCTTGAGAATCCAGGTGAACGGCTGATGATTTGGTTGTCCAGTAGGTCCGCGGCAGAGAGATGGTATTGCTGGAGCGGGCAGATCGAGCTGAGCGGTGATCAAAGGCTGATGGAGACGATGACAACGGAGAAGGTGAGTCTGTGGCACAATTTGGTGATCCTGAGAACAGCAGATGAGATGAAGATTAGTGCAGGAGGGAGAAGGAGAGGGTCATCAAGTGGTTATCACGAGGAACTAGAGACACTGGAAAATATAGCATATAACTAGGAAAACTAAGAACTAGAAATTTGGCTCTGAAGGAACACACGTTACCGATAGCAACTCAACACTCAGGCGACAAGAAGTAAATTCACCCCTCCTTAATTACTGCTCAGCTGTGCAGAACTGCACAAGTGGGGCCAACACTCCAGCCAGGGAGGGAAGCCACGATCCTCTGGACATCGTAGGCAGGGTGCCCATCTATGATCCGGGCAGGTGGAGGGGTGTCGGGTAGGGCACAAAGCGCTGGCCAGGACTGGCTTGATCTGAGAAACGTGAAAGGTGGGGTGAATTCTGAGACTCTGAGGAAGGCAGAGACGAACGGTGGAGGGACTGATGACCGAGTCGATGGGACAAGGACAGATAAAGCATGTAGCCAGTTTCCTGGAGACAGACTTCAGAAGGATATCCTGGGACGACAACCAGACTTGTAGACAGGAGCTGGAGAGCGTCTTTGGTCAGCGTTTATTGTGGGCAGCTGTGCGTTGAAGGGTGGCGATGGTTTTAGTCCAGACACGACGGGAGCGGCGGATGTAGTGATGGATTGAAGTCGCCGAGATATCCCTCTCATCACCGGGGAACAGTGGTGGCTGGTAACTCAAGGAGATCTTGAACGGAGAAAGTCCAATGGCTGCAGAGACATGAGAATTATGTGCATATTCGACCCAGGGGAGGTATTGGTTCCAGTCGGACTTGTTGTAAGAGGTGAGGCAACAGAGGGCTGCCTCGACCTCTTTGTTAAGACGCACTGTCTGACCGTTCGTCTGAGGGTGGAAATCAGATGAAAGGCTGACTTTGGCCCCCAGCGCCAAGCAGAACTGTTTCCAAACTTGAGACGTGAACTGGGGGCCACGGTCAGACAGAATGTCCACAGGGCTTCCATGGAGACGGAAAACATGTTTGATTAATAAGCGAGCAGTTTGAAAGGCTGAGGGTAGTTTGTGGAGTGAAACAAGATGACATGCTTTTGAGAATCGATCAATGATTGTGAGGATGGTGGTCATACCTTGAGAAGGTGGTACACCGGTGACGAAGTCCAGAGCGATGCGAGACCAGGGCCGCTTGGGAATCTTGAGTGGCAGGAGAAGACCCGAGGGTGGTTTGCATGAGGACCTTTTTCGTGAGCTGGCAGGGCAGGCTTGAATTTATTTGTTGATGTCCTGATGCATTATAGGTCACAAGAAACAACGGGAGATGACTGCGATGGTCCAATTGGAACCAGGTTGAGTGGAGAACTTTGCAGTGTGGAACCAATGTATAACTCGGGATCGAACAGGTGATGAACCGTAGATAGTCTTTTGTGGTGGTTGCCGTGGATCTGGTTCATTGCGGAGGGCACTGGTTACGATGTCTTCGATCTCCCAGGTTACCTAGCCAATCACACAGTCTGGTGAGATGATGGAGGCTGGATCCTGAGGAGTGTCGTCGGGAGAAAACTGCCGAGAAAGAGCATCTGGCTTCACGTTCTTGGAACCGGGCCTGTAAGAGATGGATAAGTTAAACCCGGAGAAAAAGAGGGACCAGCGAGACTGTCTGGGGTTAAGGCGTTTGGCTGCTTGGATGTAGGCTAGGTTCTTGTGATCGGTCCAGACCAACATCGGGTGAACTGCACCCTCCAGCCAGTGCCACCATTCCTCGAGGGAGAGCTTGATAGCTAACAGTTCTCAGTCTCACACATCGTAGTTTCGTTCTGCTGGGGTTAGGCAGCAACAGGGGAATGTCTGGAACGACGCGGGGAACCGGGCAGCTTCTGGAGTGGAGATGGAGCTGGTGAGTCTGTGGCACAAGTTGATGATCCTGAGAACAGCAGATGAGATGAAGATTAGTGCAGGAGGAAAACATGGAAAAACACAAGAAGGAGAAGGACATCAAGTGATTATCACGAGGAACTAGAGACACTGGAGAATATAACAAATAACTAGGAAAACTAAGAACTAGAGATTTGGCTCTGATGGAACACACGTTACCGATAGCAACTCAACACTCAGGCGACGAGAAGTAGATGCACTGCTCCTTAAGTACTGCTCAGCTGATCGAGGTGATGCAGAGCACATGTGCAGAACTGCACAGGTGGGGCCAACCCTCCAGCCAGACAGGAGCTCCTGCGACCTCCAGTGGACAACCTGGAAAAACTCAAAACCCTGACACATACGTTCGTTTCACATGTGATATATTTCAAAATTTACTTGTGGAAGCTTTGAAAGAAATACTTGGGATGGATTTCTCAAGATGGGATATTATTTACAATATATTTCACTTTTTTTTATATAAAATAAAACGATGAGTCATTTTGGTTTCACTTTGTAGCCAGTTTGTGGTTAAAAAAAAAGTGTTATAAAAAAGTGTTATTTTTATAACACTTTTTTAATGGATTTACAAAGCCTGTACATCAAATTTGGGATTTAGTTGCATGTTCTCACAAACTTTTAACTTTTTTTTTTTCACGTCTAAGTGTGTCACAGGGACACTTCTGGCCACAGCAACAGCAACAGAAGGGATCCCCTGTGTGGCCTTTTTGCTTTTCAAGCTGTCTTTTTACATTTACCTCTGCTGCCTCCCCTTCACAAATAGACACACACACACATACCTTCCCTTCCTGCTGGTTTCTGCCTTTCCATCTTTTTGCGAGCAAAAGGCCAGATGACAGCCCTGTGTGTGTGTGTGTGTGTGTGTGTGTGTGTGTGTGTGTGTGTGTGTGTGTGTGTGTGTGTGTGTGTGTGTGTGTTCGTGTGTGTGTGTGTGGAGAATGCAGTGCACACATAAGGTGTGTGACACAGTGGATCCACCTGCGTCTCATCTTGCCCCATGACTACATTATCTGCCTCCACCACCCCGCCGGCCAATCCACAGGCAGGAGAAATCGGGTGCAGGGGGCGTTGTTGTACTAAGAAGTCAAGAAATAACTTTTCCCTGTATTTGCACATGCAAAAACATTTTCAACGACAACATATTGTGAGGATTAAAGTTTGTATTTACTTCAATGTCAGCTTCACTGTTCCGAGTTCCCTTCTTGCTTTTGTTGGTGGAGCAGCAACACACACACGGGGTGTGGGATCCTTGCCTTGCAATCGCATGGATGTTAAGCCAGATAACGCATGGTCTACACATCCTGATAAGGATAAATGTTTTGTGTTAAATTTGCTCCTCTGTCTCAGTCTCTCATTTATTAGTTATTAATAATTCGCACATCCAAGATCCATGAGGAGTACAGTTGAAGAGTGGGGTAGTGTCGCAGAATAAGAAAAACCTGTTATCCTCAACAGCCTTTCTTCAGTTTCCTTTTGTTTCTCTCTTTTTTATTTTGGCCGTCGCCTGTAGGAGCATTAAAGGAGAACAGCAGGACAGCTGACCAAACTGGATGGAGCTGAACTGGAAAAGAATTCAAAGAATCCTGCGCATAAACAACCTGAGCCTTAAATGGAAACAAAACCGATAGCCATCATCTGATCAGCTGTTGTGTGGAGTTGCATCTTGCAGCTGTCCCATCCCTGTGGATATAAACATCTTATAAGTTAGTTGAATATATGGGATTGTGTAGGGATCATTCACAGATAAAACCACCATAAACTAATTGTTTTGTCATTTATACTTTAAAGGTTAAAGAAGGATGCCCAGAGCAAAATCTTAACCACCACTTGGTTTTCAGTACTTTTAGCAAAGGTGAAGCTCATTCCTCTTATTTTTTCTTCTTTGAGGACATTTTGATTCCTTCTGGAAAATGATTCCTAGGTTTACAATATTCTTTTGACTTTTCCGTACAAACACAGGTTTTGTACGGAGTTTATTTTGATAGGAGTTTGAATGATTCCAACACAGAAATTAAACAAGAACAAACAGGAATTAATTATTGGATATGAAGATAGGGTTTTTTTCCTTCCCACTAATGATTTTTCTCTGTAAACCCGTGCTTACAACCTATTACACTGTTTCCAGTAAATGCTGTTTAATTGATTTTAACCAGGCATTACCCTTTAGGCAAATGCTTTCAATGTTCTGTGTTTCATTTTGCTAGATCCCTGGTGGTGTGCCGCCCCTTTCCTCAATTTCTCATGTAAATGTGTTGACGTGTAAAATAATCAGAAAATGCAATATGTGAATGTTTTTAAGATTCATCAAGCAGCATCTGGAAAAGCAATGTGATGTTGCTTAGATTAGACTTTATTGTCTTCTACTGCACATTCATAATGTAAAATAAGCAAGAATTTGTTTTAAGGCTTTCAAGAATGCAATTGAAATAATACAGTAAGGACAAAAAATATATAATTTTTTTAGCAAACGCACTGTGTAGTTTTATTGTGCGAATAACCAACAGGGATTTAAACACAACAAAGTCTAACAGCTTTTTGGAGGACGGATCTGTGATAACGCTCCTTTGTGCATTTAGCATGCAGCAGTCTGTCACTGAAAAGAGAGAGAAAAAAAGAAATTACAAATATAAACATATCCAATCTAAAAATAGTAATGCATTAATAGCTTTTAAAGTAATATTGAAAGATTAAGTAAATTTTGGCTTACTCTTTTTGATCAACCCACAGTTGGCTTTTAGCCTTATTTATCAATTTGTTATCGCCTAAAAGATTAAATTATATATTTTTAATTACCTTCAACAAAAAACTTTAGCTTCTTTCTGTTGCTGTAAATAAGTAATTTTAGCAGCTTTTTTCAATCCTTCAGTTTCAAACAACCCCAGGAGCTCCTTAGTTTGAGGTTCGTAGCAAAGCCTGCTAATTTGAGTAAAAGACATAAAAAATGTTAACAGCTTGATACATGAACCTCTGAGACATTCGAAGTTTTGTTTCTACTGTTCTGTTTGCGTGTTTTGTCCCAAGGGGATGTCTGACAGACATAATAACTGTCATGGTGATTAACATACAATGGAAACATTTACTTTAGTCTCACCTCACTTGATTCAGTCTTCCATCTTGCAGGCATAGCAAACATTGTGTGTGAAGTATACTATATATCAAGTATATCATGTGAAACATTCAGCTGGAGAAGCTGAAGCTAATGGTTTCTTTAACAGATGGATGCAATTTTATGTGCCTAACATTCAGCATTGATCTTCTGAAGTTGTCTATTTTCTGTTTTAAGGATCTACATCTGTTTTATATCATCAGTGTGGTTTGTTTCCTGAATTTTGTGGTGCGTTACTGAATATGTTATTTCCTTATGTGGAGAAAAAGAAAAATCCCACTGCCACTGGCTTTATTTCAAAACAAGGTCAGTTAGGCTGCAGTTCCCCTTAAAGTCAACATGATTTCCTCTTAAAAACACATTTGGTATTTATTGCCAACAACAACCTTTGTATATTCCCACAACTTGTTCTTTTAGGAATGAAAACTTTCTGACCATCTGAGATTTTTATGATATTTAATTATTTAAAAATATTGGTTATTGGTTTGACCCACTGAATCTCTTACAGTGGTGTGGAAAACAACTTGATTCCCTATATATTTATTTATTTTTGCCTTTTGCTTACACTCAAATGTTCCAGATCATCAAATTATCTAATGAGAATAAGTTATCCTGACTAAAAACACAAAGCAGTTTTATTAGATAACTGCATTACTAAAGCAAACATGTGTTTTAATAGGATGGGCCACTTCCTACAATTAGAAAATAACTATGATTTTGCACCTGATTACTGCATGTAAACAGAAACTATGTGGCGACATAAGTAACAAATGAGCAAAATAAATTCAGGCAAAATCTGTAAATTATGTATAGTTGGAACCACTGGTTCTGTTCTCTACCAGAAAATACTTAGTGAAAATCTACACTCATCTACACTATGAGCTTCACTTGGGTTCTGTAGAAGGACGATGATCCAATTCCATCAGATCCACCAAAAAATAAAGACATAGACTTTGAAGTGACTTGTCAAACTGTTTAAATATTCTGCAGTTTAAAGTCATTATTACACTCCAAACATCTTCAGGGTGGTAGAATGAAACCTGTAAAGAAGAGTGGACAAAACTACCTTTGCTGATACAGACGACACAACACTTGATGGCAGGTGTTTCTATCAAATAACAATTTCACATTGTTAAATATAATTTGTCATCTAGTGCAAATACCAAAATATCACAATCATAATAAATACATTTATGGTATATTGTGAAAGTACCTGCCCAAAGGCTTAATACCTCGGTTTAGCCAGGTATTAGGCATAATTTTGACTAAACCCAATTTCTGTGTTAAATGTGTTTGGCGTTATGTAATATTCTTATGTAAAATGTACTTTAGGTGGGAAATCATTATAATTAACAGACAGAAAGGCTGGGCATAATCCAATATCCTTGTGGGGTCGCATGGGATCTGTTGGTGCCTCTCTCCAGCTCACCATGGGCGTGAGGCAGGGGTACACTGTTGACAGGTCCCCAGTCCATCGCAGGGCAACACAGAGGCGAAAAGGACAAACAACCACACACACACACACACACACACACACACACACACACACACACACACACACACACACACACACACACACACACACACACACCTTAGGACAATTTAGACATGTGTTTTAACTCTGGGAGATGCCGGAGTACCTGGAGAGAACCCATGTATTCTACCATCTGTGCCACTGTGGAGCCTATAATCTAAAATTATTTGTTTAGTTTAGAGAATTGTGTGACTGAAAATAAATCAACTTTTCAGTAATATTCTGATTCATTGAATATGATCATGATATAATCACCATTATGCCACATGAGTTATGGGTTTGATTTTGTAATGATAAGGTTTAACTGAGCAATATTTGTATTGTAATACTAGTTAATTAGTTTCCTTGTAGATGAATGATGAACAAAGACTTAATATTCACTGGCAACATTTTGTTTCTTTGTTTTGCATTTTTGTGTTTTTTCTTAAAATATTATTATTACTTTTATGATATGCAAATGTAGGTTTTAAAACAGGAGCAGAGGGTTACCTTAACATACACAGCAGATTTTAACTTCTAAAACCTACAGGAAGTGTATTTAATAGTGAACTTTGAAAGGTTCTCCCAGCCTGACTTTATAAAGCACCTCTCTCTGTCTGGAGCATTTCTCGCCCCTAAACCGGCTTTGCTTGGAGCTCTCGCGATAGCTGGCCTGTGAACTAGGGGATCCCTGCGGGATGTTGGGACGAGATGCTGAGAGAGCCGCTCAGTGGCGGAGAGTCATCCGGAGAGAGGCTGGACTCCCTCATCCTCGACAGCGGAAGGTCGGTGCCTGTCGGTCGGACGTGTTCGTGTCTGAATTTGTTGTTTTGTTCGTGTGCTCATTTGGAGGTAGTGCGTGGGTTGATGGCAGACAGAGTCTGGCGTTTGTGGCCATGTCGATAAACCAAACAAGCGGTCAGAGTAGCTTAGCTTTGTTTAGTTTAGCTCCTCCAAGACTGGAGCTACCTGCTGCTGCCCCGGTAACAACATGACGAGGTCAGCCGCGTGAACGGCGATAACACGCGGGGCGGAGGAGGGAGACGTTAGAGACGTTAGAG
>JAVLVB010000476.1:494199-545537 GCA_032876305.1 Orestias chungarensis | reverse complement strand
GTGTGTGTGTGTGTGTGTGTGTGTGTGTGTGTGTGTGTGTGTGTGTGTGTGTGTGTGTTTTGGGAGGCTGATGCTGTACGGTTGTTGACTTGCCATCTGTTATTAGGCGAAGAATGTTGCGCGTGCACGTGTGTGTGTGTGTGAAAGAGTTAAAAAACAGAAGATGAGACAGAAACGAAATAAAGAAAACGGCGAGTGAGGTACAGATGCTTCGCAACAGAGCGGCTGGAACAGAGGTTTCTGCAGCCGTCTGCTGGATGGGGGTTTGTGGTCGAGAAGAAGAGAAACAACATCTGCCACGTTTGGATATTTTTTTCGTTGTTTCGACATCATAATAACATGACTTTGAACACACTCCGGAATAAACGCTCCTCTTGATATCTTTTAAGTTACACTCAAATATTTCATCATTTACCACATTTTTCTAAAGATGCAGACTGTTTTGTTGTATCCGGCATTTTGAATAAACATTTAAATAAAAAGAAACAAAAGGATATTTGTTTCCTTTTTTAGGCTGCAACAAAAAAAAAAGAAAAAGAGAGAGAGGCGTTTGTTTAACTGAGAGCTGCACTTCCGCTGTAAAGCTTACAAACAGGGTTTTGTTATTGCCATAACACACAGATTTGTTTTAAACCAGGTTTTTTTTCTGATATCAATCTAAACAACGGCATCGTCTCGCTGGTGATGCATCGGTTAATGGTCCAGTTGTCTCCTTGACCAGCGAATGGCAGCCTAAATATAAAAAAATCTGAAAATATATAAAAAAAAAAAAAAAAAAGTAAAAATACCATAAAATCAATGTAACAAGTAACTAAAAAGTCTAAAACAAAACAAAGTGCTTTTCTTTTGCTGATCAGATGGTAGCTGTAAAACGGTTTTCTCCATTATCTTAAGTGTGATTATGTCTTTTGCTTCTTTAGTTTCCACAAAAAGAACGTCCTTGTGTTTTAAAACTGGAAATATTTTCAAACAGCTGATTATAAAGATAATACTTTTCCTCTTTAAGCCAGATAAGACAGTGTGTAGCAACAGATAAGGTAAATGGGGAAGTGCAGCTTTACTCTATCCTCTTTAAAGCTATACTGCCTATTCAAAATATTCATTTTTGTTGTTACTGAATACATATGATGCAAAATCGTCCTGCATTAATGTCATTGTCTTCCTAAGAGACGCAGACTAATTATAAGTAATAAGTAATTGTCCTCCTGAAAACTGCTAGTAGGTATGAATCCATCTTCAATGGAAAAAAAGGGTCCACCCAGCTCATCTTTAATAACACCAGACCATACCATTACCCCACCTCCACCGTGCTGACATCTGACAGGAAGTGGAGCGCTCCGCACGTTACTGTTCCACCCACGGGACCGTCCACTTGGTCCGTCAATAAAGCCTTTTGAAATCACAACTTTGGATATTCCTGTACCAAAATCTAATTGCTTCTCCCCCAGCTAGGTTGGAGGAATGGAACATGACGTATAACTAGAAGATAATGGGTTTGTATCCCTGGGAGAGGCTTTTGGTAGTTTTTGTTATAATGAAACAAACTATACACACCTTGTTTTAAGGTGTTGACCTCCTTTGGCCATACCTACCTTTTATCCTTAAATCTATTATGCAATTAAGTTTACCCAGCTCTGAGTTATGAAATATGCCTAAAAACGATAATATAATCAAAACACTTATTGCCTTGTAATCATGCTCACAGGGTTGGTTGTTACTGATATCCAACCATAAAAACTCCCCAATTGTTGAATATGAGGCTTTACAGTTCATGCATTATACATGGGCTGGAGCAGGTGGAGAGTCCAGACAGGTACCCCCCCAACCACCACCACCAGGACAGAGAGGGGAACGGAGAGCAGCGGTTAGTTAGGTGGAGAGCACTCACTGTTGGCCCTTCAGTCTGACACATGAATGAAAGCTTTGAATGAGGCTGGGCTGGTGTGTGTGTCAGCCTGTGTCGGAGGGGGGGTTACAATCGACAATACTCGGGGTATGGCACTTGATTATATTTACTCTTGCCCCTCTGGACTCGGTCATTGTGCTGAACGATCTGTGTATGGCCGTGTGTGTTTCTGTGTCGAGTGTGCTCGGCGTGAACGTGTTCATGCGTCGGGGAGTCCGCAGGCGGAAGGAGGAGCATGCAGCGCGGGGCTTTTTATGTTGCTCCTTGAAAGTATGAAGGCTTCACAAAAGACCAGAGGGGGTCTTGTGTTCTCCACACAAGCACATGCGTGCACTATCGCGCGACCAGCTGCTGCCCACAGCCGCAGCCCAGCGATGCTGAATTATTAGTACAGGGCCGCTCTGGAATAATGGACACAAACACACGTCCAAGCACAAAGCTGTACGCCGCCGCCGCCGCTCAGGCACCCAGGCGTCGTCTCCACAACATACACGCATATATGTGTATATATTTATATTTATACAATTATGTACACCCTCTATGATGCTTATCTGTTGTAGGCACTGGTTAGACAGATGTCTGTCTGTCTGTCTGACCTTTCCCTTCTTTTTCTTATTGACCGATTAGGGCTGCTGCGCTCCTCGGGCCCTCTGATTGGACGGTTTCACATCCAATGAGGGAAAGACTCAGATTTGAATATGAATGCCAGAATGAACGAGGAACCTCAAAGAAATGTGCGTAAGCAATAACAGCTGAGTAACGCGACCAGGTGGGACAAAGCATGAGTCGTTCACCCCTGATTTCTTTTTCGAGAACCGATAATTCGAGCCAAACTGAATTTCGCAAATTCCTCTACAGGAGCTTGTAGCTGATGGCTTTGGTTGAAAGGGATTTCTCGTCAACAGGTTCCTTATGTCACAAATGATGAATTGGTATATGAACCATTTTGCATAAATAAACTAATGTAGACATCAATGATGTAAAATAAAATAAAAATCATGGGTGCCAACATGCAGAGCCCACCAAGAGAGAGAGGGAAGAAAAAGAGGCAATAAACCAGCAATCAATGCGATTTGATTAGCCAGCTCATTGGCTGTGTGTGCTTTACCCTAATCACATTGGATCCACTGCGTTTTGAAGACAAGCGCCGTGGCATCCCTAATGTTATCGCATGTTAAAACGCATGGCTTTTTGTTCTGGTTCCCTTAGATTGTATTTTTACCTTTCTGGTACGCTAGAACACGTCCAACCAGATCAGTTTCCACGTCCAAGCCGTGTTCCGTGTGAGCTGTGTGTGGGTGGTTTGATGGATGTGTGTATGTCGGGGAAATACGTCGTCTGACTGAGCTGTATTTAATACTCCTTATTGGATTAATTATAGATGAAAACCTGAGATTTCCCGCTTGATAATATAACATCTTTTTACTCTGTGCCGACTGTATGTTTTCTGTTGCTCTTTCAGTCTTTTTTTTATGTCTTTTGTTTTAATCTTGGCATGTTTTCAAGCCTAAAATTGTCACATTTCAGTCAGTCGGTTAACGAAATTGATTACATTTAACAATAAACGATAATTAACTCGTTAGAAAAAATTATTTTAAGAAAGAAAACCTGAATAATGCATCTTGTTGTAGTTTACTGGGTTAAAAGGGTGGATAATGTGGTAGCAGTGCTGAAGTGTGACATGATCCATTGTTTTAGCCAGATAACCTCCTGACTGGCAGCAGTGCCACTGAGCTGCAGCTCTATAACTAAGATGCTAACAACCAATCCTTCTTTTTTTCTTTTTTTCAATAGCAACCGGCTTGTTCTTCACACAGCAGCGCGCAGGCTGAGGTTTAAAGCGTCTCTGTGCAGAAATGCCCACACCCACACGAACTGACATCCACCTAGGGACGGTGTTTTACATATAGTGTCCGCGCACACATCAGCACGGCGAGAGGATTAGGATGAGAGCCTGCTTGGCTGCAGCTCGTCTTGTCACTCACTCTCAGGCGTCTGTGTCAGCATCAGCACTGGCTCGCTTGGTCCAGGGAGCCACCACCATCTACTGGGCAATGGTGGTACTGCAGCTGAGATTAAAAAAAGTAGGGAGAATAGAAAATTATTTTACATGTTCATGATGGGATTCTTACATTTTTGATAACATAATCTGGGTTTGGAATGTGTAATTAATTTATGTTTGGTTATTTTTTTTGTAAGGATTGGCGTAAGCGCTTATTTTATATACCAGCTGGGGGAGCAGAGGGGCACCAGAGCAGCATGCATGCATTGCTTTATGCATGTTTGAGAGCATCAAGCACCAACTAGCAAGAGACTGTGGCTGTGTGCAGCTGGCCGGGTAAAACCTCCTAAAGTCCTGCCCACCTAGAGGGAAAGCCGCACTCCCATGGGTTTCCCCTCAGTCTGGCCATGCGGCCCTGCCTCTCTGTAGCCATCATAGCAGCTTACAGTAAGGCCTTTCTCCCATGTGTTTCCAAGCATCCGCCTCCATCTTTGTCATCCACGACTCTAGCGTTCTGCACTATTGTACCATCTACGCACCAGCGTTCAACCTTCAAGCACAGCTGCTCAGCGGCTTCAAAACGAATCCCGGATCTTTGAATCCTGTCCTTTTACGCAAGCGCAGACGAACGCTTTTACGTTTTTAGAAGAACAGGCGACTGCATTTTTGTACTATCGGGGATTGAGATTTTATTTAAAACTTTTACACACAACCATGCGCATACATGCATACAAACAAGCTCAAGTCCAGTTGCAGTGTGATAATGAGACTAATGCACTTTAAGTGGATTGGCTTTGAAGAGGCCAGATTCTCCTTAAGATGTCTGAGCAGACTGGAGTTAAAACTGCTGGGCTTTGGGTCACGCACTCAGCTGTGTCCTGGTAAACACGCCTGTTCACCGTGGAACTGCAAAGACCAGGATGGTTCATCTCATTTTCTTTTTCCAAATATTGTCTTGATGTTTGTGGAATCTCATAAAGTTTCCTGCCCGTAAATAAAACAATAAAAAAAGCTTCAACCTGCTTCTGTCCTTCACAGGCAAACTAAGGGACAGATGTCTTCCTCAAGCGTCTTACCGCACAGTTCCTCACTTTCTTAACCTCTCGACCCCCCGGTGCTCCTCACAATTACTTCCCCCTTCCATCGCTCCCTTTGACATAACAGTTGTCAATCATTTAGTGTCTGACTGGGAAACGAAGACACATAAACCACTAAACTCATATCTGTTTTGTAAAAGCTTTGCTAAATTGTAGAAGCAGTGGAAAAAAGGAAATTGTCTGAATTCTTTACTACTGTTACTCTATTGTTGCTATAATGTCATCTTGGTATAACTGGTAAGTCAGCATATCCATTAATCGGCTTGGATCAAAACTTTCTATCTCTTCTGCAAAGTTTCTGATGAGGCAAAAATTATGTTTGGAAAAAGTCACCTCACTGGATTCTGCTTGTTAGCTTTTGATTATAATGAACTATCTATTATTCACCTTATAAAGGATGAATGCCTGTGAGTAGTTTTAAGGCTGCTTGTGCAACAGTCTGAGAACCTCGGCTCTAGCGAGTGATTCTAGGGTTTAAATGTTGAAAACAAATAAGCCCCAAATCGTCAAACCTCCACATCTGTGCTTTTGAGTTGGCATAAACAGTTTGTGATGAGTGGACCCCTAATCGACAGATTGGCTAATGTTGTGCTTTCTGTCTGTAGACTTTTTGGCGATAGATTGCGCGATTGATTTCTGGAATTAGTAAGTGTGTGTCTACTTTTTTATTTTGTCCAAAAAAAAAAAAATCTCCGAGTATATATATATGTACCGGATGTATAATGCTAATAATTAAAACAGGTTATATAGGTGAGTTTCGTAGCTGGAGTTGTGCTGTTTGTGTGCGGTGGTCCGCCTCTGCCTGCCTCTGTACTCCCAACACCAACCACCTCTCCAGCTTCCAGAGCGCCAGTCGCACAGCTCTGTCTATTGCGCCATCTGCATATGGGCTCCTGCCTTTAGCCAAGGCATTAAATTAAATCCCTGTTTTGGTCTATAACAAATGGCTGGTGAGCTCACATGGTTAGGCTGTTATTTATTTAATTGTCGTTACTGCTTTTCGTGCCTTTTGTCCGCTGTGCTTCCAGCTGACGCGCATCAAGCGAGAAGAACAAAGGTGTACCTGCGATCCCGATGGAGTCGGCGAAGAACGGAAGAAAGTATAAACTTTTTGTGTCTCCTCGTCGCTGCGCTGGCGGGAGTTCAGCCCTGTCCTGTACCTGTCTCCTTTTTGGGTCCTCGATGCGTTTCAATCTCGCCGCCTCCCCACCGTCCCGAAGTGTGCAGCTAATGGCTCTGCTAATTCAGTGACAGTCAACGAGCGCATTGTTCTAATTCCAATCAGAAACCTTGGAACAGACGCAGTCACAGCTGATTCATCTCTGCCTCTTACTGCTAAATCCACAAGCTGCAACTGGAAGATGTGCCAGCAAGATTTATTTCTCCTAGAAAGTCGAAATGACTTCTAAAAAGCCTGGCTCCGTTTCACGGAGCACAGTTTGTCCCCCTCAAACACAAGTTAGGAGTTCACCACTTTTTAATTTTGCTTGTCTCGCAGCAGACATGGTTTTTTGATGCGTTTCGGTTTAATGTTGAATTGTGTTAACAGTAAAACGAATTAAAAATTAAAATAAAAAATTAAAGATAAGCGTTTAGAAACTACTACTGAAAGAAAAATGTACCTCAATATCAAACCCTCAGGTCTCAAATGAACAATAACTCACCCATGCTTTTACCCACTGCATACACATGCATACAAAGTTCTTCATGCCTCTGGGAAATTTATATTTAATGTCATTTTTTCAGGTACTAAACTGGCTCAGTCGTAGTCAAAATTTATATACTGTATAGAGAAGCTACAGATTAGGGCGATGGGACGTTTACCTTCTAACCCCAATGTGACGTTGAATCTCATCACCAGAGAAAAATGATCAAAATACCGACGTAAGCATACAAACAAGCTGCTCAGCCATCCAGCCAAGTGTTTTTACTAAGGAGCAAAATGCAAATAAAAGAGATGCTCTTTTTTCCCTGTCAGACAATGTTCTTAATTCAATTACCTTTGGTTGGTATATGTATAAAGAAGCAGATTCTCTCTCATGTGGTGAAATATTTTTAACATATGTGAAGACAATTACTGAGAAATTATTTAATTAAAAGAATGATTTAGTACACCAAAGAGCAAACAGCAATAACCAGATACCAGGATGCTGTAAACCTTCCAATTACAAAGAGATCAGATGAAAACCTGTATCATTTACTGATCACCGTCACAAACTGGAATAAATAAACAGAGGACATTTCAGGTTCTAATAAAATAGCACCGGAGGATCACTGAGGATTTATGTGAGCCAATGCCATGTCCTTATCTTTGGTTCAAATCCTGTCACATCTTTCTGTCACCTTTAGGACCAGAATTTGTAGAACAATTAACTTCCTCAAGGAACAATTGTGATTTTAGTGGAAAGAAAATACGCCATAAAACATTTACCGTTGTCATTAGGTAGACTAAGGGGATTGAGTACAAACACAACAAATTTTACATATAATATTTGTAAAAAGAAAAAAAAAATGTAAAAAAAGTTATACTTTGTTAGACATTAAAGGGCTCAACACTAGACATTTAAACTATAATCTATTGGATATCTAAAAAAAAAAGGACAATATGATTGTTTTCAGGTTGATTTCATGCCGAGTACCGTGTAGGGTACAGGGTAGCTTTTGGGATACAAAGTAGTTCTCCATGTTTCTATATGAAAGCTTCGACTGCCTTAGAACTTATAGTAAAATTTCTCTTGAATCGTTTCATTTGGGTCAAGTCGATCAATGAACGTTTAAAACTGTAAAATGTAAAAAACAAAAAGCCATATTCTGTTTTAATAACTTGTTGAGATTTACTCCAATCCTCCGGCGTGAGTCGCCATGGTTACTCTTTCAAGTTTGTCGATACCCAATTACTGTGCCTGCTCCCCGTTTCTAAGTGTTTTGGTTCAGATCCTTAAATATTACTTGTTTAAGTCACTGTCCTTACAGTGAACTATCGTAACAACGGACATCTACGCTTACTTAAAAGATCTGGACAAAAACAATTGGGAAGTAAAAAATTATAGCCATGGGCGGGAAATCACCCGGACAGATCTGTTTGTTTTGAACCGGTCGCATACTTTTAAAGGCTTCTGACGTTTTCGTCCTTTCAGATTACCTGCATGGTTTGTTCTGCGCTCTGCAGTGTGATGTTTTCTAATTGGCCTAAAGAGAAAAGTAAAGTTGTGCAGAAAACTAAATGAAAGTGAAGAGTCTGAGAGAGAGAGAGAGAGAGAGATGGTGTGGGAAGGAGACCGGCTGTTCTGTTTTCTCCAGCAGTCCAAAGTAGAGACATGTGGCTCCCCAGACAAGCTGTCCAGAGTGAGAGAGCTCTCTGGACTCATTACAGGCAGGGCCAAGACGGGATAGCTTGACAGAACACCGTTGGATCACACGGAGAGCTGGAACGGTCAGACCACAATCGCGTTTCAGCCCGCCTGCGTGCGTTACGAGCGACGCGTGCGCGCGCCCGACAACTGTCCGTCCCCGTCCCTCTCCGTCTGTGCCACCCTTGGCTGCCCCCACCCCCCACGCCGCCCCCAATGTATCTCGGGCCGGCCATAAGGATCGCTTAAATGTTTTCAGTTGTGCTGGACAGCTGAGGGATGAGGCGGCCAACCACAGGCGTCCATCGGTTGGACATCCAGAAACTGACTCATAGAAAAGACTGGACGTGGACCAGCGAGCCAGCAGTCCCAGCCAGTTTATAATAGTTTTATCAGTTCAACTTGCTTTTTTTTTGCTCTCCCACTCCTCATCCATTTTGACAGTCCATCCATCTTCCAGCAACACAGTTTGGAGTCGTGGAAAGTTTACTTCCCTTTCCAGATGATAACTTGGATCAGCTTCAGGGTTCACAGCTTTGATCCATCTAATAATGATATGTGCCTCTTATCTTTTAGTGGCTTGTCATCACCAGTGATGTATTTTATTTTGCCGTTCTCACTGTCGCCTTCTTTCCCCTCTTTGTTTTTTTTTGTGTGACTTCCTTATGCCTCTTTCTCTCTCTCTCGCCCTCTCGTGCAGACCCTCTCACGGCGCTGTTTATAAGTAGCAAGTGATCCAAAGAATATGCTTTGTTCCTGAAAGAACAGGAGAAGGAAATGGGGAGAGCAGGACAGAGTGGGTGGATTTGTGAAAAACAGAGAGAGGAGAGGAGAGGTGTGATTGTGGAGCCTTAGTGATACACTGGCACCCAGCACTGTGTTTTTCTTGCTTTGTTTTTTTGTTTTTTGGTGTCCCCCTGTCCCCATGCGGCGGTTTCATTCTAGTCATCGCCTCACACACACACACCCACAAAGATGCGCATCCTCAGCAGCACCCGGAGGAACCGGCGGGGGCCCCGCACTCGCGCTGTCCTTTCAGCGGAGCAGGTGTTTTCCTGCGACGTGTTAACGAGCGCGGTCTGCTGTCATTTCTGCTTTAAATGGATGTCACAAATATAGAGAACACACACACATTCTCAGGCACCATTCGCTGAGAGAGAGAAGTGAAATAAGGTGATCAGAGCTGAAGACGGACCGCTATAAATAATCCGGTGCGATCAGCTGCGATTAAACTCACCAAATTAGTGTCAGACTTTCATCTACATAACAGGTGAAGTTTACGGGTTGCGAATTTACCAAATCTGGTCTCAGCAGAAGCACAAAGGTCGATTGTTGGTTTGGAGGAGCTGCGGAGCTCAGGTGGAAGAATGCGTCAACAGGACAATTATTAGTTCCTAACCCACAAAACAAAAGTGGCAGAAACAAAGGAAAACTATAAAAGACACGGGAACGTCTTGGCGTTCATGTAAGATATGCGATTTGTGGTAGAAAACTAACGCTAAAACTTACCCTGAACACACCCTCCCAGTGGTGGCAGAATCATGCTGAGGTGGTAAATTTATTCAGGAGCAGAAGGGAAGCTAGGAAGACTTGATTGGAAGATGGATGGAGTGAAATTCAGCAATGTAATCAAATAATTTGTGACCAACAATTGTGGACTTCCTGCTAAAATAAAATTGTCTTTGGTATGTAAATGTGCAAAACTGGTGTAAACTTACCCCCAAGAACAGTTACAGTTGTCATTAGGGACATCAGGGAGACAAAGGGTGGTGAATGCTAATTTGAATTTTAAGAAATATGTCTATTTCTGCACCTGCTTAAAATCCCAATAATAAATAATATTGTAATGTGTAAAAAAAAAAGTTAAATAGAAAATCTGTTATTGGGTGCGAATACCAGCAGTCAGTTTAATCCACCCGCGGCTCCTTGTTCCTGGTGGGTTATCCACCGCTGCGGTCCGTGTTTGACACTCGTGTAATCCTCCTGTGGGTCGGATAGAAAGGCCGCCGTCCCACGTCGGCGCCGGCACCGATGCACGGTGGGATAATACTTTGTCGGCAGATGCGCAACAGATGTTTGTTGGAGGTCCAGGAAGAACAACTCCCCGTGTGTAATCCTGCTTGATCTCGTGTTGCATCGTCTCATCCTCTGTCACTGCCGCTGACCAGTGGTTGTTGTGTGTGTGTGTGTGTGTGTGTGTGTGGTGGAGGGGTCATCACCTGAACACCTGCCCATGTATCAGCCAGATGATGTTTCTGGCATGGATGCTCTTAGTGCTGCGCTGGTAAACATGTTTTTTTTTTTTTTTTACACGATAATCTGATCTGAATCTGGCAGGAGCTGCAGAGATGTGGCGTGTGTGTGTGCATAAACACTACTGTGTGTAAATATGTGTGTCATATCCTCAGAACAGATGACAGTTGAGCGGCTCTTCACTGTCCAGGGAATAAAATCGCAGTTTAAACCAACCCGCTTCGTTGTTATGCTTGTTAATCCCACTTTCCATATATTATACGGATTAATTGTTTTAACCCCTGAAAACATTTATGGCTTTGGCGTCATGATCCCACATCGATCTTCATTCCTAGCATCAAGCTGGGCTTACGTTTTTCTTCCCCTCTTTCTGTTTCCAGGTGAATACATAAAGAACTGGCGGCCTCGTTACTTCCTGCTAAAGACGGACGGCTCCTTCATCGGCTACAAAGAGAAACCTCAGGACGCAGACCTCCCTTATCCACTAAATAACTTTTCAGTAGCAAGTATGTTACAGTGACACGCGCACGCTGCTTTCTCTAGTGGTGCATTTTACAGTAAAAATGAACCATTTGACGTTTTAATGCAGATATTTGATCTAAAATGTTTGAAATCCAATTTTCAGGTTGTTGTTCAACCTAGTGCTTTGTATGTAGGATAGGGCTGCAACGATTTGTCGACGTTGTCGACTATTGTCGCCAGACGTGTTTTTCCAACAGAGCTTTTCGCTTAATTACAATCTGCCGAGAGTCACGTGCACAATAGCGCGAGCGCGAGCACGAGCGGTTACCTACACAGAAATGGCGGCGTCCAACACATCAGCAACGCGTACAAAAACTTCTAAAGTTTGGGAGCATCTTTGCGTGGATACGGCAAATAAAAAGATTACTTGCAAGTAGTGATGGGTCGATGAGGCGTCATGAAGCGTTTCGACACAAAGCAAAACTGTATTGATACTGTGTCGATATGTCACGATATTCAGTGATACGTCACTGAATACTGACACCTGCTGGACACTAAAAATCCCTACAGGCAACGTAGATGGACTGATTTTATGAACCAGTGTAAACAATAACATTTAACTTATTTTATGTTATTGTATATTATATATTGTATTATTTAATATTTTAAGTTAAATTGAAAATATGTGATATTCTTAGATACACACATTTTATATTCTAACAAATAAGTTTTTCCAACGTTTTGAAATTTAGTCTGTTACGCTTTTTCGACTAAGAGTCAATTTCAGCTGAATTTTGATTCAGATAGATCAAGTAGAAACTGAAAAGAACCGGATGAAAGAACGAAATGAAAACAACTTCCTTATTTTCCGCTGTAAGATCAAAACGGTCCCACACTGCGGAAATCTTTCGTTTGCCTTGAGGCTCCATAGTTGACGCAGTTCCAAAAAAGATCAATAATTATTTTGGCAAATGCATCCAGTTAACAGATTCGCTTCCTTATAAACACAGTTTGGTGCTTCAGTGTCATTTCGAAACAGTTGCTGTATCAGTCACGTGACTTGCTGAAATCAATACGTGCGGCGACACGGGTGTGGGTCTATGGGCTTGATACATGCGCCGACGCATCGGTGTTGCCAGACCCATCACTACTTACAAGGTTTGCAAAGCGTATCGAACATTTAAAAAGAACACATATCGGCCACTCGAGTCTGACTCACTTCGGTAAGATTTAAGCAAAATTCACACCAATACGTTTTGTTTTTGTAGCTCAATATAAATTTTCTTAGCGTTTTTTCGCTTTAAAATAGAGCTTTAACGATATGTCTGACTGTGCCTGACAAACGTATTTTAAATTAAATGCATGCAGTCCGACGAAGAGAGCCACCATGGACTCCTTTCTACAAAAGAAGCAGATGTGCACCCCGGAACAGGCGACTGGCCTCACTGAGTCCTTATTAAAGTAACGTTGACATCAGAACCTTTTTAAGAGATTATAAGCAATAAACGTTTAGGGTTTGAGGATGTAGTTTAAAGAAATCAAAACTGCTCAGGATTATTGATCATTTGCTTAGCACTGCGTGTAACCTCTTGGTTCAATGCTAACTCTGCTAACTGACTTGTTTGCTTGTATTATCACTCATCACGATACTGCAACCATCCATGCAGTCATTTTCTCTGTCATCCTTCATGGTTGTGAATTACAGGATTCATTACATCCTCTAATTGGCCTTTCGTCATCTGTCAACACCTGGTTGGCAGACTTCAGGACTATTTAATTCTCCCATTGTTGACTCATCCAGATCAGTTTATTACATCATTTTAGCATCACCTCCTTTTGTTTACTGTAAATATTTCCAGTTTGGCCCAGAACCCCCAGTGGGACTTGTTTTTGTAATTATAAGTGAAAAGCAAGAAAGTCTGCATTTACACTACAGATATTAACTTCTTGTGCATTTTATTTGTTTTACAAGTTAGGCATGTACATTTATTTTTGTTGGTAAACATAATAATAATAATAATAATAGCGAAGCAGATGGTTAATTTTTTTTTCTCAGTTCAAAATCCTTCCCAGGTTTTTATTTACAGGGATTTACATTTTAATTATTGTATATTTTAAATATGCCACTTACATAAATGAATCCTTGTTATTTAGTAGTTTAATCTATGTCATGATTATAGATTTCTGTTTTGTGAGCATAATCAGACATGAACTAAGCTGATGCAGATGTCACCTTATACTTGTACTGTAATGCAGCTTAGGTCCCCCGATAGGAAACATGCTCCCCGGTTACTGTCTTTAAATTAATCAAAATGTAACTAAACAGGCTTATTCAGATACAATCAGATGGCTTTGGGAAAGCTCTGTGTGATTAATCTGCAGAGCAGCACAGTGAGAATCTGCGTAGATGCGGGACGATGCAGAAGAACGAATGTCAGAGCACCAAAAACGGAAAATACGATGGTTGATTATAGACTGGTAACTTGGACAAGGTGAGAAAGAAATTGTGCAACGAAGGACACAGGGAGGAGGAGGGAGGGAAAGATGAGGCTGTAGTAGGGAGGACAAGTGTGGAAAATGAGGGATGGGAGATGATCGGGAGGGCGGAACAGGAAGAGCCAATCTGGAGACACAACGATGGAGATGGAGGGACGATGGGAGCGATTGGAGGCCGAAGCCTTTTATGGATGAGGTGTGATGCAGAGGAAGTGCTGCACAGACAGCCAGGAGGAGAAGGAAGTGAACGCCGGGTTGGAGATGGAGGGGAGAGAAAAAAAAAAGAGGAGAAAGAGTTTGAGAGGAGGACAAGCCAGGCCATACATCCGGCCCCGGCTGGTTGGCACTGCACCGGCTCTGCCACATCTGTTGCCCAAAGCTGGGAAGCCAGGTGGTGTGTGTGTTCCCCGTGTGTGTTTGTTTACTCGCGTGCGGATGTGTGTTTGTGTGTGAACAACAGAAGTGGTCAGATGGAACAGAGATGGTACAGGCCTGTTCCCTGCAGAGGGACGCATACATACAAGCTTGACACACACACACACACACACACACACACACACACACACACACACACACACACACACACACACACACACACACACTAATCTGCCACACGGACCTCACCGTCGCCTACTGTGGCAAACAACCCAATTGCAGCTAACATTCAAAGTTAATGTGAGGAAGTTAGGCTTTGTTTGGCACCGACAATAGCGTGACCTTGTTTGCTGGCAGCACAGCAGGCCTCGTTCACGAGTCAGGTAGCGACCGCTTAGTTTGACTTTACATTGAAGCGGGCCTGCCTGGGTGACCTGCCTCGTTTTGCCATTAACCTTCCTGTCTATATTTAGGAGGAGAGTTTTGACCCGCTGAGCTTTGCCACACTTAAAAGTCTGACAGCTTCATTTATCAAATTGTATTGAGGAAAAACAAAGCAGGGATAAATATTTGTATATCTGTTGTCTAAAAGCTCTGTGGTTCCTTCTTGTTTCTTGTCTATCCTTCCAACCATCTATTCTTCCTTGTGTTCTTCCTTCTTCTATTTTCCCCTTCTTTCATGCTTATAACCTGCTTGTGTCTTTTTGTCTTTTTCTTTTTCTTCTCTTACTTACTTTATTTCTTATGTCCTTCTGGTTTTCCTTCCATCTCATTCATTTTTGTCTTCCTTTCTTCCTTGCTTGGCCTACTTTTGTTCTTCCATCCAACCTGGTGTCCTTCCTTTCCTTACTTCCTAGGCTTTCTTCCTTCTTCTCAATCTTTTGTATTTTATATTTCCTGTGTACTTCCTTCCTGTCTTTTACCCTTTGTTCCTCAGTTTCTGTTTTATTTCCTCTGTTTCTTTCCTTCCTTTCCCTCTTACTTTATTTTTTACCTCCATCCTTCTCTCCTTACCTCTTTCCTTTTGCTGTTCTGTTTCATATCCTTCTTTCCTTTCATCATTTTGTCAATTATTTTCCTATTTTTACTTACATCTTCTCCTTAAATCTTTTAAACAGTTGTTTAGGTTTCATTTGTAAAGATTATTTTACTTAAAACACACTTTCTACTTTAGTATTTATGCTCAAAATAAACTGGGAACTGAGTCTAAAAATGTGTATGCGCCCTGTAAACTGAGAGTGATGGAAGAAGGGAAACGATTTACAGACAGCAGAGATGAAGAAAGCTGAGGCCGCCATCAGAGGGGTCAGAAAGTCAAAAGGATAGCAGAGAGGAGGTGAATCAAGGAGAGGAACTGAAAGGCCGATCCGTGTAGAACGAGCAGGGCAGATGACGGATCATGATGCTGTTTTACACCATGTCGTGTCCTTCGTAAGCACGGAGACTGCTGAGGGCACAATGAAGACGCGTTGCTTCCCACAGCGAGCTCACAGCCCCATCTGGCTCTGTATGCGTACGTTCCTGTGTTTGTGTACCGTATTATGCTTCTGTGTAATAACGGCCTACTGTGCTGCCTGTTCTCGTAGAAAAGGGCCTCTTCGGATTGCCGCCAGATGCGTGTGCGACGCAACACGTGAGATCCTTTGGCACGAGAAAGCAGGTTTTTGAAAGTTATCGGCTTCCGAAGTGATTTCCTATTTTTACACCAACAAATTAAAACACGAACCGTGTTTTCTTTCTGGCAACTTGTTGTTTCAGTGTAAGACTCTGTGGGTTCCAGCAGTATGAGGGCTGTAGCCAGAATTAAATAACTTTTAAAGTTTCCATGCAGGGGTGACTCTCTAACTTCACAGATAAATCTGACAGCAGAATCAGGAGGAAATTGATTGGAAATTCATTAAACTGAAACCCTTCCTAAAAAAATAAATAAAAAGAATTATTCAAACTATTTGTCCGTGTTGATTTTAAGTCCTGCTATTCAACTTAAATTATTAAGATTTCATCATCATACAAGTTTTGTTGCTCTCTCACGATTCACCTCTTTCTGATTTCAGAATGCCAGCTGATGAAGACCGAGAGGCCAAAGCCGAACACCTTCATCATCCGCTGCCTTCAGTGGACCACGGTCATCGAGAGAACCTTCCACGTGGACTCGCCCGATGAACGGTGGGTTCACACCTCCAATATCGCAACATGCCGCCGGCTCAGCCTCACATTTATCTCTGGCTTCCCAATAAGCGCCTGCTGTTGTTTCGACACCGGTGAGCTATCGGGTGACACGAGTTTCATTGTTTTTTTTTAATGGGTTTCCCATATTCTCAGATGTGACCCCCCATGTGGATCACAGCTTAACACGTGTTAACACATGTTCAACATGTAAAAGGAGCGTGGAAGACATGAACAATGTGCTTGGGTCACATGTGGAAATTGCAACCCGCTGGTAAGACGTTGAAACAAGTAAACTTTAGGGGAAAATGTAAAACCCATGTGAAAACAGGGAAAGCAGCCATGTTCCAAATCCATTTGATGCATGTGGTTTCTCACATGACCCCCGTAATTTCTCATGTGGTGCATTTTCACAGGTAATCTTTCAAACATGGATTTTTTTTTAACATGGTTTAGAAATGTATTTAATCTCTATTTTAACTAATAGTTGCTGCTAAATGCTGCACAGTTTGACTCTAAATGAGCATTTTAATCAGACTGAGCAATGAATGACAAACGGATTAACAAAATACTGGATGTTCAAAAGTTTGTTTGGTTTTTCTAAAAGTCGAACAGTTGGGGAGAAGTTTTAGTTCACAAGACTGCAAAAAAAAAAAATCCCAAAAATATTGAAATTGCAACTTTTTAATTATGAATTTTGCTTTGGGTAAACCGTGCACAACAAATGTTAGGCGCATTTCTTCAGCAGTATTAATAGGAGCAGAGGTACGTATATGAAGGGCTTCACTGTAGAGAGTTTGTGCTTCGTTGGTGTCTGTGAGAGAGACTGAGTGGAGAGGAGACCTTTCAAGTAGCGTTGGCATAAATTCTCCAGCTGCTCAGTTCCTTTCTGAGGAGCTGAGGTGTTTATCTCCAGAAAATGAACAGCTTTGCCCAAAAGACCACAGATGCTTCTGTGCACTTTGAGGTTGTGTGTATGTGTACGTATAGAAGTGTGTGTGTGTGTGTATGTGTGTGTGTGTGTGAGTTGCAGCTGTCTGTCCAAGTTTCTTCTCGTTATATGTCGCTTTTGTTGAAGTTCTGCCTCTGCATCATCAAATCGCGCTTCCATGGTTGAAATAAATCGCTTAACTTCTTATTAATTACTTTAGAAAGGGTGGATGTCTGGCAGATTTTGCAGCCCCAGATGTTTGTTGTTTTTTTGTTTCACTCGATTAGGAGTGTTTGCACATACTCAGCGCCAGCGAAGCAATGAAACTCGCAGCTCGTTGAAAAGAAGAAAGCGGCGCGTGTATTTACCACAACTGGGCGTGCGTGTTACTGTACGGACTGTTACTGTACCAGCGCTGGCTGGTCTCCAGCTACTACAGGCCCAGCCGTGTGGGGAGAGGGCGGCACGTGTTGGCGCGCTGCCCGACTGTAGGCAGGCCCATTATCTCTCATTAGCAAAAGGGGGGGGGGGGGGGAAATGAGAAAACAGGCTCATTATACAAAAAAAACACTTAAACCGAGAAAGAGCATTTATCTGCTGCCTGACCTTGAGAGAGTTCCCATTGCTTTTCACGTAGCCGCGTGCACAGTCACAGACACGCATCAGTCGCGCCACAAATTAACGCTCCGCTGTCGGGGATGGAGCGCAACTTGAGTTTGCCCTTGTTTTTGAAGTGTCTAGGATATTTGTTTGCAGGAGAAAGAATGAAAGAAAGAAAATCTAGATCTTAAAGCCGAACCGCTTCGTTTACGTTTCAGATGAACACTCAAAGAAACAGATGCGTGCTTTACGTCACGCAAAAGGGAAACAGAGGTGATTCCTCATGAGTCAAACACGTTTTTTTTTATTATTATCGTTTCCCCATCAGGTACTTTATAAATAGTTAAAATGTTGAATTTTGTTCTCTCCAGAGTCCCGAGAACGTCTGAATGCTGGAACATTTGAGCATCAGGGCTAAAAATGCATAAAAAACTGAAAGCTTAGAACCCGATTCACCTAGAGACGACACAAACCTAGATAGTACTACTTCATCATAATATTCACAGACAAATTTAAAATCGAGAGTATCATTGGTTATGATTTTTGCTTTATATTTTTATGTTTCATTCATGCTTCTCGTTATTTGTGCTGCTTAACGTTGCGGCATGTTGGAGTAGCTCTCTTACTTTTTTTTGTTGATTTTTAAAACTGTTTATTTCCTCCATTTCTGGCTGAAAAATACATTTGCTGGAAGGATTTTTGAGGAGATTTTTCCTTTTTTGGATGTTGCTTATGATGTATAACCATGGCAACGAGTTAACTTACAGCTGCAGCAGCTGATTAACATCGTAACCACACATCCACAAAGAGTTAAAAAAATGAGATGCAGGTGATCCTGAGGAGAAGCAAAGAGGAGAGAAAGGGAAGGAGGACGTTTTATACATGTCTTTATCGATCATTTACACAAGATTGCTTGCTAACGAGCTGGGTTCTGAAAATTGGTTTGCAAGAAAGGATTATTAATAAAATGAAGAACATTACAGAGAACCCTGAGCCTCCTCATCAGACTGTTCCACAACAGCGGTTTCTTCAGAGGCATCTTCATATCTGTAGTAATACAGACTGCATGAGATTGTCCCTTCACACCCATTCAGAATCTACAACAAATATTGAAGAAAGGTTCATAAACATCTGATTAATACAGTGTTGTTGAATGAAAAATAGAAAAGATATCACATATATATCATAACAGATTACAACACATACTAATGTGATAAATGGCTATTTTCATACACACATAAAGACTTAAGCTAAATACTAATTAAACAGCTCCTATACACCTGTCAGGACAGAATAGTCCAGATTTTTCCTTTCGGGCTTCTGTACTCTCTGAGTTTCTCCTCTCCCTTGTGGAGTATCAGAGCGGAGTAAAGCACTGCCCTGTATTTGATCCATGATATTCATCATTGTTAAAAACCCTTAATGTGTTTCTACTCATCCTGTTGCGCGGCCGGCCTTCTGTTAGAGAATCGCTCACTTCCTCCCAACAGATGTTGAACAGCACTGCTAATAGAAAGTCAATGGGGAGGAACCATGTTAGCAAACAACAATGCATTGTTCCCTCTGATGGATTGGGGTGTTTTGAGCACACACACACACACCCACACCCACACACACACACACACACACACACACACACACACACACACACACACACACACACACACACACACACACACACACGGGGGCGCCGACACGCATTAGTTCTGCTCTCTGATCGTTGCTCATCTGCTTGATTGTCTAGCTGACTGTGTTTCCTCTCTGTTGAACAAATATGGCGTTTATGTTAATTAAAAACACTTGAGCCACCTGAAAGACCCGCTTAGGGAAAAGCATCAGTCACCCAATTTAAGAATGGGGCCGATATTTCGTGTTTGACCCATCCGAGTTTTTGCTTGTTGGGGTCCGCTGTCACGACATGTTCACATGTAAATCACTTAAGTGTAGAAAAGCAATGTAAATTTATTTAATCAGTGCTGCAAAATAATCAATTAATAACTGTGTTTATCATCAGAGACGAGTGGACAGAGGCCATCCAGATGGTGGCAGACAAGCTGCAGAGACAAGAGGAGGAGCGGATCCAGTGCAGCCCCAACTCCAATATTGACAACATGGTTGAGGAGGAAATGGACATCTCCACTACGCACCACAAACGCAAGGTAAGATATAACGCACACGCTCGGAGCTGTTACACTCAACATGAAGAATATGTTTCTCTACTGCTGATAACCTTTTTATTTTTGTCATCACTGGTTGGATTTTTGGAGAATTTCTTGTGAAAATCATGAAGAAATCGCTTTAAAACGTGCTATTGGAGCACGATCTGATTTACAGCTACACAATAATCAACTATTAACTTCAAGCTATGACTATCAACTCCCAAAATTAGCTAGAATATTTCAATAACATAGACATTATGAGCCATGCCTTAAGAAAACCTTCTGTGATTTTCATGTTTATTGCTGTAGCTTCAGGCTGTCAGAGGTGTTTTGCAGAAAAAACACTTTTTTTCTTTTTGCTTTGTAGGCACCTCCTGCTTTTCGCTGAACGCTGCTTTTCATATTAGAAGTCACGACAGTAACAGAGCTGTTGTTTTTTTGTCCTCTATAAATGTAAACTCAAGATTTTTAATGATTGGGGGAGAAGTAGACGTTTTCAAACAGAATAAGATCATCTAATCTCGTGGAAGAATTGACTAAAACTTCTCTGACATGTAGCATCGTGACTGAAAAGATAGAAAAGGCTTGTTTTCCAGGCATTTCGTTTTTTTAATTCAGTAAATAAAAAATCGGCGACTATTTTTGCTCCTGAGTTGATTCATATAACTCTGATTTAGCTGAATGTCTCTGACTTCAGCGAACTGTTCTCAACAGTGTCCGACTCTGGTCTTGTGTGTTTCTCAACAACAGACTATGAGTGACTTCGACTACCTGAAGCTGCTGGGAAAGGGAACCTTCGGTAAAGTCATTCTTGTCCGGGAAAAGGCCAGCGGGAAGTATTACGCGATGAAAATCCTCAAAAAGGAAGTCATAATAGCCAAGGTTCGTCCGTTCATCCTCCGCAGCTTAAGAGCCGTCAGAAACTCAAATCTCAAATGCGTTTGTGCAGATGATGTTTTGACGTGTTTCTTGAGCTGTAAGTGTTTTCGTTTCAGGATGAAGTTGCTCACACGCTAACAGAGAGCAGAGTATTGAAAAACACCAGGCACCCTTTTCTCACTGTAAGTACCTGATGACAAAACCAACGACTCTACGGCAGAGTGCACTTTTAAAATTTCTTTGGCCGTTCTGTACCAACTCTGGAATATTAGTGGGTAACAGAACAGCGTTATAATTGATCATTACTACAATATTATCGCTGAGCTTTTCTGTTAACTAAATATGTTAGGAGCTGCTGTGTTAGAGTCACGATAAAAAATGCTGTTTTACTATGTAAAAACCATTACAAAATCGCTAGCTTCAAACTTTAATTGCGTTTAGTATTGATTAGCGCATGTATTGGTGCTTCAGTTTCAGTTACTCATGGTCTCCTTAATTATACTTTAGCGAATGTAGACCAGTGTTTTTCAACCTTTTTTGAGCCAAGGTACATTGTTTTCATTGAAAGAATTACGAGGCACACCACCAACCAAAAATATAATCAACTGATACTCTATAGTCGCATATAGTAAATTTATAGTAATTCTTATCAAAGTGTCTTTAATATGAATCTAATAAACATGTATTTTTTATCATATTTTATATCTCTTATTTCAAATTGCACTTAACATGTCCACTTCAAAAATACTCAACAATTATCCAATTTCACCAAGATAAGTTTCACGGCACACTGGTTGAAAAACACTGATGTAAACGTCCTTCCATGGATTATTGGTTTTATTAGACAGGTTAGCTAGCAGATTACTGGGCAGCTCGGACAACCTTTCACCCACGTACTCAATTTTAGCTAGCAGTCTTTTTCTGACTGTGTGAGGTAAGAACCCCTGCATGCACAGGGAGAGAATGACACGAGGAAGAGGGATGCTGGGATTTAAATCCGACCCAACATGGCTTCCTCTGAGACTTCTCAGTAAATGTGTCAACACTGGAGAGTGTTGTCACCAGCCACCAGGACTGATAATAAGCCAACGTCTGGCAGCGTCATCTAATAAAGCTGGTCTTGATCATCGAGCGTCGACATATTTGACCTTTCTGTGGAGGCGTCCTCGCCATCCGCGGTTCGACTTTGTCGTCTCTGATCTACATGCGTTAGCTGCTTCTTTCTCCCACCCATTGTCTTTTAACATACACAAGCGTGTACATGCGCATGTTCTCAATTACTCCCATCAAGAGAGCAATTATAGTTCATATCCGCGTTCACCCCCCGTCACACCTGCAGCCACAAAGAGACGGCAGACCAACTGTTCTTTTTGCTCAGCAGCAAGAAAACACACCCGAGCTGTGCTTTCTTTGAACGATCGTACAGAGGCACAAACAGTTGGGAGCTAAGTATGATGATGGATTGTTTTGGTTACAATGGGACTAAACCTCCACCTGTGCTCATTGTCCTCTCACTTTAGGGGGATAGGGTATAGTGACACGTTAAACAGACAATAGAAATATAGACGTATTGCTTCTCTTTCTATTCCTTCCTTACGGGTCATATTTGTAGCATCACAGCAACACAAGGGAGGTCTGGATGCTGCAGTATGTACCGATGACCAAAAGAATAATCTGCTCCTGTTTGTTACACTTAAAAGTATCGTGCTAAATAAATTGGAAATGTTCTTGTGTTTTCTTTGTTTCAGTCCTTGAAGTATTCATTCCAGACTAAAGACCGTCTCTGTTTTGTCATGGAGTACGTGAATGGAGGGGAGGTAGGTGTCGTCCTCGTACGTTTGTGGTTAGCTGAGTTTACGTCGCTGCTTCAGTTGAACCACAGCTCCACCACAGTCACTGTCAGCCATTAGAGCTCTTCTAACTCTGCAGCCGACTGGCTCTGTGATAAAGCCGGCAATAGCTGCTTCAATAGCTTTATTTAGCTTCTTGTTTTTCTTAATAAAATACAAGTTTGTTAGTTAAATGAGAATAACATTAATTACATACAAAATCTTAAATCTTTACTGTTGAGTAAATAAAGAAAACAATAAAAAATATCCACAGTTTGATTTCAGCAACAGACTATAAAGCCCACTGTTTATTTTCTTCAGACTTTATTTATTAGACCAAAAGAAAGTACAAAGTTTAGTAATTACCTGTAATTATTGTGGAAGTAAAAGCTTTAGATTGTTTTAACAAACAAAAACATCTGAAAAGTCTTGCATGGATTTGTTTTCAGCCCCCTTTTTTTTTTTCCAGAAGTAGATTTCACTTGGGGTATCTGTGGCACAGTGGGAAGTGTCGTCTTGCAATCAGGCAATCTACCAATGCATGTAGTAATTGCCCGCCCTTACATCATGAATACCAGATTCCCGTTGGTTTAGTTTATTTTATTTTATTTTAGTTTAGCACTAGACATACCCTGGGCAGATTATCATGTCATGTCACGTTAAAGGAGCCGCTCTGACAACATGGAGTAGGCTTAAAGATTTCAAAACACATGCCAGGATCTAAAGAAATACACTAAAGGATGAAAATTGAATTTCTCCTTATTTTCTCCTTCTGGAAAGGGTTGGAAATCTTTTCTAAGGCTTTGGAACCTCACCAAAACGAAAAAGTCAGACATAATCAACTTCTCTCCAAGCATGAGCTTGAGATGAACCTTCCCAACAGCGGAGAAGGTTCGGCCATCATTTATCAGCGTTAAGCTCCAAGAACGCCAACAAGTACGCTTTTGAATTGCTCAAAAAGCAATTTTTCTTTTTTATCTGTGACTTGATCAAAGTATGGAGTTAAATCCAATCGACATTCTGTGACATGACCTTAACTAGGCTGTTCGTTTTTAAACAAAGTTCCTGCTAACCGACGTAAAAGTCTCTGATGGCAGTTCTTCCATCAAAGGTGGTACAACCAGTTATTTGGCTTAGTGAGCAATTAATTGTTTTCTTTTTTACAATATTTCAAATATTCAACTGATACGTTTTTGTTTTTTTAACTTAACTGAAATTATAATTTGAAATCTGCTTTTCATATTACCGGACTGAATGAAGACATCTTTTATCTGGTAAATACGTTTTAAGACCCTCAAATAAAGAATCTCCGGACTTTTCTGGAGATAGTTACTGATGAACGGTATAAATCCACAGCAGTGCAGCGAAATAATGCACAAATACTGTTGGATTGTTTCTAGCACTTACCTGCCAACCAACTGGCCTCTCTCGTGCCTTCTCATCTTTCCTCTCTCTTTTCCTCTCCTTTGCTTCCCGTGCCTGTTTGCGAACACACCTAAGGGGCAGATAGGTAGCCCAAGTGACAGTCAAACAGGAAATGAGTTTGGAATCCCTCACTTTTCCATTTGTCTCATTTTTAATCGGGACGTTTTTTGCAATCTTGGTTCATTCCCTCAGTGCGACCGTCACCTGCTCCCCTCCCAGTTACTTATGCGCTTCAGCCAGTGCCAGGCCTCGAGCGAACACACACCAAGGCAACACCGGCAAAGACACAAACTGCAGACATTTTTACCTAGATGGAGAAATTGTGGCCACGCATGGCACACGGACACATCCACGCACAAACTATTACAAACCTGCCGCAGTCACAGCTGCCAGTGCACTGATGAAGGCCCACCTGTCGTTTGTACCCCCTGATCCTCTCTCTCTCTCTCTCTCTCTCTCTCTCTCTCTACCTCGTACCTGTGCACCCTTTTGAGCGACGTCTGGAAGCGTCGCACTACTGTGCATTTTCAAGCCTCTCTGTACAATTATTAAGGGAAAACCTAGTACCATTGGCCTCATGGGTAATTTTTAAAACCTGGCAGGTATAGCACAGCAGGCATGCCGGCGTCCGATCGAGGCCACACATGTCAACTCGACATCTGACTGTGGGGGAGACGTTTGAGAGAGCAGGAGGGGTTTGGAGGTACGGGGAGAATCAAAGCACGTCATGTGAACCTTTCTGCTCAGTGAACTTATCAAGAGGCCATTTACATGAAATACCCTCAAGATAAAATTCAAAACCGTAGTAATCCAGATGTTCAGAAAGTCTAAAAAATAAGCCCATAAGTTATACTCAAAAAGTGAAACGACACCGAATATAGGAAAATCTATACTGAACCAATAAACCAGCCAAAACCTCTCAGTATTTAGAAAGCAGTCCTGCCCCCTATCAGTGCATTTTTTTTATTATAAATGGTTAAGACTTAAATTGTCTATTATAGATTTTAACTTTTATTATTACCATGATATCACAAAACATTGATCTCATGATGGTTTAAGGCTAAACAGGCTAAACAAGCTCTAACACGTTCAGTTTAGACGTCCTTTTGACACATGTACAGCACAAGACTCCACTGCGGAATAAAAAACATGGTTAAGTTCATTTATAGTTTGTTTCGGGGCATTTCACCAAGCCAATGGCATTTTTGGGAAGAAATAGGGAACTTGCAAAAACACCTCACCAGCAGTGACGTTTGGAGGTGGAGACATCATGATCAGGGCTTGGTTTTATTTATCTTTTTGCGTATAGTTCTAGCGGACTTTAGATGATTGAGGGAAGGAATCAGAGGGGAAATTTACCGGGACATTCTTGATAATAATCTGACGAGAAGTCGTCGTTTTAAGAAATGTGCTACTCTCAAGTACCTTTACAATACATCGCTGACATCTGGAAGTTCTCATTACCAAAAATGTCTTCACTACTTTCTATTTAGTCTATCAAACATTTATTACACGTCATTACTGACATCATAGCATTTGGACTTATTTGCGTTTTTTTCTTTCTCTTGTACCAACAGCAGCTGGTGTAAATTTTGTGCCATCAGCCAAATTAGGGATGTATTTACTGAGGAGAAACTATGTTTTGTTCCATACTTATTCTCCTCCCATCGTACGAGTTAAAACCGGCTGGGGCTTAAAAATGAGTCGTTTGGTGTGGAATCAAGTCTCGTTTTTTTCTCCAGCACCAGATGTGAGAAGGTGGTAAATAAAGATGGCGGCCCAGGAGGACAGATTCAGTCAGGCCAGATATGAGTGCTCCACCTAAGGTGGCTAGTGTGGTTTTGTGTCACTGCAGCAGCAGCGCTCTGACTTTAACCAGATTGACGTATTGATCAAAGTCAGCGTAGTGCCAATGCAGCCCGCAGGGCAACATGGAAGAAGTATGTGCGTGGATAGGGGGGGCTGGTGGATGAGGCGCCAGCTGCCGGGCACCTCCACCCCACTCCTCCTCCGAGACGCCACCCCCCCCCTGCTATCACTCTCCCCTCCGCTATCTATCATCTCAATATGGTGCGGGCAGCCAGTTTGTGTTGTGCTAATTTCCTCCAATAAATCAGTAATTATTGCTGCGCCGTCCCTGCTGTCTCCCCCCCTCAGTTCTCCCCCCCTAACCCTCTTTTTCTTTTCTTTTCGCTCACTCTCTCTCTCTGTCACCCATCTCATCCTCTCTCCTTCTCCTGCAGCTGTTTTTCCATTTGTCCAGAGAGCGAGTCTTCTCAGAGGAGCGCACGCGCTTCTACGGCGCCGAGATCGTCTCAGCGCTCAACTACCTGCATTCAGCCAAGATCGTGTACCGGGACCTCAAGGTAAACGGAACAGAGTAAAAAAAAGGCACGGATGAGGCTGATCGCTCCCTTCCACGGTTGTGTGTGTTGTTTTATCCTCGTCCTGGTTGAGACAAGTGGCTCAGAATCGGTTGTAATTAAAAAGTGGGACAGAAACCCGACACAAAGCAGAAGATATGGGGGGGCAGGCGCTGATGCCACAGAGGTAGATGGCTCCGTCTGAGCGCCTGCCTGGCAGCCTTGGCCTCAGACCCGCTGACAGCAGCCAAGAAAAAAAAAAAGCAGACGCAGAGCGAGAAAAACACTTGAACCATTAAAATTAAAAGGTTGAGTGGCCCCCACAACATGCCTGAAGTTTATTTCCTTAATTTGTTCCGAGTTTGTGTCTGAGCGCCTACACCAGCGCCTGCCTCTGTTCTCTCCTGTTTTGGAGAGGTTAGGTGTTGGCTTCACCGTCAGCCTCCATGGTTTTTGATCCGTTAACAAAGCCCCCTCCACGCCGCGCATCGCCGTGGTTTGTCGGTGACGGGTGATGACAATCACTTGTGTCTTGTGTTTTTGTGTCCAGCTGGAAAACCTGATGCTGGATAAAGACGGTCATATAAAAATCACAGATTTTGGACTCTGCAAGGAGGGCATCACTGATGCTGCAACCATGAAGACCTTCTGTGGAACGCCAGAGTACCTGGCTCCAGAGGTAACAGTATTGAAACACGTTACACCTTCGTTTGTTTGATGGCTTCTACATCCTGTACTGCATTGACTTGTTCACCTTTGTACTTATTTGTTGTTTTTCACACCCTAACCTTGCTCAGCTCAGTCGGCCTGTTTACTTTTTCAATTTTTCTGATTGTAGCTGATATCAAATGGAAACATCAAAAGTTTCCAAATGGGCACCATTCAGTCGTGTGTAAATGGTTTTAAGACATTTTAATTGGCTGTTCCTCCACTGGATTAGAGTCTTGCAGTAATTAAACCATTTCTTCACTGTGCCGCAGTATTGTATATTAATCTGTACATTATAACCCTAAAACCTCATCTAGATCATTTATATAGTTAGAATAACATTACCTATTAGATTGTATATTGTACATTATTAGTAAATGTATTGGTTTTCTTCTATTCTGGTTTATTATTTGACGCAATGTTGCGATAAAGTCGCGGGAAGCAAGTCAGAAAATAAGGATTTGAGCATGATCACTATAATCAACAGTAGGATTGAAATGATTGGTTTTCTTGATATCATCTCTCATTACTGCGTATCAGATATGTAGCTTTGAAAGTAATGACTGAATGTAGTTTTGAAGCTGCTTCACGTGAACAAATGGGCGGAGCTCCTTTAGTTATTTTTATCTGGTTGGAGCTAAATACTCGTGTCCTTTCTCATTACAAGTTAAAGGAGTAACTCTTTTACAGCCAGCTGACCGGCAGTGCGCTGCAAAAGGTATGCAGACGGGTGTGCACAGCTATCTAGCACATGCCTTGGGTCTAAGTCTATTAAACGACTGAAAAAAAAAGAAAGGACTGTGCTGATAAAACCTAATATAAAAGTGCAGCAGTAACTCTGTAGGTTAGCACTTTGACTGAGCAGTGATGAATTTCTTTACAGCTCCGACAACACAACACAACAGCTTTGTGTAGGTTCAATTAGGCGTCGATGGTTGTCCGGTGTCCCTTAAAGCGAGCGGATTGGCTGAGGCCTTGTTCTAACGCCTGTTTATCTGACTGATTGGTTCAACCAGTCGGGGATTGTTAGCGATCTTTGATAATCGGGCCCGCGCACCAACTTATGGTTGCTCTCCCTAACCCCGCACCATATTGTGTTCTCGTCTTACAAGTATGTTTGAATTGTGGCATTCATGCGTGTGCACTTTCCTTCCTCTGATTTCACACCCAATTAGTTTCCTTAATATCAGGGTGAAGAGGAAATATGCAGCTTGCAAGTGTGAATGAGGGTGTTGCTGGTTGAACCGCAAAAGGGCACGCAAACACGCACTGAAACAGCCTTGTTGTGCTCCTTCTTCTTCTTCTCCTCCTGCTGCTGCTGCACACTGTCCAGTTGATCCGGCCGGCGGATCAGCTGCCGAGATGGATGCAGGACTGTAGGTGGTGGAGACGGAGCGATGGAGATGTGGATATAAAGACGAGAGGAGAAGAGAGGCAGAGTGTAGATCCCAATCGGAAAAAAAAAGTACGGAGGACAATTTGGCGCAGCGTTCGGTGCCTTTTTTTTGTAGTCCCTTCCTTTGCGTGCCAAAAGCTGATTGGAGGCTGTTGGTTATTTTTCGCAGGATGCGCGCGTGTGTGTGTGTTAGTGCTGTGGAAAGTGCGGGCTAAAGCGAGGCAGATGGCGGCAGATGGGCGAGGTTGGAGGAAGGTGCTCGGCAAAAAAAAAACAAAAAAAAAAACTGGAAATCCACACCACCGCCACTCGCCCGCCCGCACACGCTGCTCGCCCGCGTATAAAAATAACACAGTTCGCTCGGAGCCAAGTTACAGAGATGCAAAGAAGCAGGGATTAAAAAGAGAAGTGGGGGGTCTTGGAAATGCAGGAAGACGAGGAAAATATTTCAGGGTTACAAGAGTGACAGTGGGACGATTCCTGTATTCGGAAAAGGGCGGCTGAACAGTGGAGGAGAGACAAACTCTGTGAATCATAGAAGATGCTAAGCATTAGCTTGAGGTGTTTCTGTTTTAAGGATGGCCACAATAAAAGAAACTGTTAACATGAGAAATAAAACACAACAACCAAAGAGATGGAGCAGCAAGCGTTTTCGCTGCTTTCCCTTCCATATTTTCTGTGTTTGACACGTTTCTTTGTGGCGGCTCTGTAAGTGTTAAAAGGGGGTGGATTTCTGTGTGCCGTATATGTCGGGCAGCGACCTTTGTACTGTAAATGTTTTACAAACACAGCGGCTCAGTCAGCTGTTCGGAGGAACATTTGGAAACGTTAGCAGATTGTCGGGGTAAACCCGTTTTCCAAATAATGACACCGTGCGCCGGGAGGGTCTGCGTCTGACATCCGCAATATGGGACTGTATGGCCACAGTATATGAGGTGTGTATGTGTGTGTTCCCCTGCTGGCTATCTGTGCTGGTACAGCCGCGGGCGTCGTGCGCCCGGCCCGGCCCGTACCGTTCGGTCCTGCCTGCTCTGCCAAGAAGCCCATCAACACCCCCCTTGTCCTGCAGCTTGATGCCACATGGCTGCCCCAGTAGGGACCGGGACGGGTCGGGACCCTTCTCCCTTTCTGCTGCTTTTAATCTCGGCTCCCCTCCTCTCTCCTCTCTCCAGCTGATGGTTTAAATTGTCCCTAACTCGTCTCGTCTCATTTGTCTGTCAGCCCTGTTGCTAAATTATACACACACAAACAGCAGAACCCACTCCGCCGCCTCGCTGCCCGAGGCTGTAGGGCAGCGTTCTGGCTTTGTGTGGATTAATCTGCTTCCTGCCTGCAACCGAGCTGCCGCCGCCTTCTTCAGTCATGGGTCAAACTAAAACACAGAGCTCTCTGCACACGCATGTAGAGCCGTGCAAAAATATTCACTCCCCTTGTCACATTTGCCATGTTAAAACCTCAAAGTACCGTCGTTGTTTATGGGATTTTATCTGATGGATCAATTTAAAAGTAGTTCATGTTGATGTGTGTAATGTGTGTGAGCATATATTAAAGTAAATTAAGAAATTCTTCAAGCATTAAAGGGTTGTTAAAGGGATCTGTATGGCGACAAAGTGGGCAAAAAGGATCCATTGTATCAGTCAGCATTGAAACGAATCTGTGTTGACCTCTGACTGAAGACTTTTGCTGCATGACTGTAACGATATGATCACAACTAAACATCCTGGCAGCAGAGATACATTTCCACAGCAACGCATTTGTTGGCCAACTCTGCTAATCCGTCTCATTTGCTTTTGCCGCTACTCTTTAAATCTTTTTTCTGGACATATTCAATTGATTTTACCCCTAAATGGAATTCAGTGCCACCAATTGACCCCAGAAGTGACAACCTTAGCCAATAGATCTCAAATCTATTAAATTGAGCCGTTCTGCTACGGTCTTTAGAGGTTTGTTGTCACGTGAACCAACAAACTTACAGAAAAGGTAAAAAAGATGTGGCTTGTCCATCTAAGCTGATCAAGGAGGGCATTTCTCAGCGATGCAGCTAAGAGTCAAAGGTCACTCTGTTGTGTTCTACGGTTTGCTCCGAACTATGGAACCATGGAAGAAGGTATCCTGCTCAAAGCAAACCTACACTGAACTTTTAGGCCTACATGCAAAAATGCTAACTAAATTAGCTCAACCATGCCTACAGTGATACGTGGAGGCGGTTGCAGCATCATGCTGCGGTGACGCATTTGCTGATGGGAGGATATATAGTTGGCTACATGGGCCGCCTTTTTTCGTACTTGTTCTTTAGAAACTTCCTATAATCCATAAACACTAAAGGGCGTGAATAGCACTTCATACATGTCCGGCCAAACGGACGTGTTTGTCTAAGTGTAATATTTCTTCGTACAAAGTTCAGACGCCTCAGTAGATTAGCACCAAAAAAAAAACAAAAAAAAACGTGTGCGCACAGAGACAACACCAAACATCTCCCAGTTTGCTTCGCTCTCCAAACTTTATGAATCTGATGAGGACGGATAAATATTCCATCTGCCGTGTGCAAGTGAGTGTGTGTGTGTGTGTGTCTGCCAGTCTCGCAGCAGTCTAAGCCGGTGTTATCCCTCCAGCCGTACCAGTCAGACGTGTAAATCTGGAGCTGGCAGCGCGCTCCGCTCCCCCAGCTCCTCCCTGCAGCTGCCAACTGGGTGACCAGCTTGATTCACACGTGAACATATTCACTCATAGAAAAATCGCTCTCGTAACTCTCTTATTGACTTCTGCACACGTTGTCATGCTGAATATACCAAGACCACTTGTTTGTTTTTTTTACATTTTGTCACGTCAACACCTCTAACATCGCCGTGTTTTATTAGATGGCAGAAAACAATCAAGGAGGCAACAATCCCGACAGTAAAACATGGTGGTGGGACATTAGTGATGTAAGAAAGATGAAGCATTTCCTCTGCTGGGACAGCTTGGATCTAAACACAGAGACAGAATGTGAGAAAACCTGTTTTAAACCAGGCAGGCAGTTCACCGTCCAACTGGACAACCCTAAACGTACTGGAAGGTTTTAGATCAAACCGCTCTTCATGTGTTGGAATGGCCTAGTCAAAGTACAGACCAAAGCCAATTCGTCAAAAACGCTGTCTATCCACGTTTTTATCTTTCATATTAATTGGAATAATCGGTTTAGTTTATAACAAATAGGCGCATTTTAGAGTTTCTGACCTAAATTACCTGAACTTTCAGAACATTTTAGGTTAGATTGCATCATTTTTAAGATGATTTATCTCCATACTCGTATCACAATACTAAATTACTGAGAAAAAGCGGCTGGGTTTAACTTGGTCAGTACATATGTGCAGCATGGTTTGTTATGTTATTTATTTTTCCAGTAATTTCTATTTGGACATACAAAAACGTACTCGTGAGTCTGGATGTGATGATTGCGTTTGTTCACATTTTGCTCGGCCATCTGAATCAGAGTAGATTTCAGGTTTCGTTTGTTTGCAAAAAAGGAAAGAAAAAAAAACTCAATACCTGGAGTTCAAGCAGACAAGTCTGCGTCCTTTAATCAGCAAGTACTTCTACATTTCTGATGCCCGCGTGCGTCTCCTGGCGGCGCTCCCGTGCTCGCCGCCGCTCTCCGTCTCGTCCTGTTGTGACATCTTCGGTGTAATTGTCCGCCGTAATTGCAAATAGTCGCGTTCTGAACAGGTTTCACGCGAGCGTGTTTGTGAATGTTTCCCTCCTCGCGTCTGACTGGTCCATTAACGGCGAGTGAGATATTATTATTGCCGTGATGAACAACATATGCCTTTCTGGCGTCCGTCCAGCTCTCGTCCGTCCGTCTGTCCTGTCTGTCACACACGCTCGGGCTCAACAGACACCAATCACGGTAATAAGCTTATTATGGTAATGAGGGAGTCGACAGCACCTGAGTTACCTCTGTTCTGGGTGGAAGAGTGGAGGCGATGGGAGGAAGACGTGGTTAGAGGACGGAGACGGCAGGAAGGAGAGGAACGTATAAAATCGTTGATGTTTTATTACTTACACCACCTCCCAGTCCTCACAGATCTTAGTTTAGCCCCTGCGCTGGCCAGCTTACTGGTCAGAGTGGCCTTGACTCTAGCTAAGGACCATTCCTACAGTTTTCCATCCAGGAATCTTGCTGCCGGGAGGGTTCGGCGTCCCAGGGAGAGCTGGCGGCGGCAAACGAACTGTGATCCACCAATGATGTTTGACTCTGTGCTCTTATTTACACTTTATCTGCTTTGTAAGTCATGACAGAAGCAACTTTATCACTTTTATGTCTCCCTTAAAGTGCCTCGACATACTTACCTCACCGTTTCTACTTCGTCTGTCTCTTTACTGGATGCCGTGTGCGGTCGGTGTTCTGCAATAAAAAAACCTCTGTGGAAATACACGCAGATGTCCAGTAAAAGTAACGACCCCTTCCAGTAACTGTCCGCTCGCCGTCCCCAGGTCCTGGAGGACAACGACTACGGCCGCGCCGTGGACTGGTGGGGGCTGGGCGTGGTCACGTACGAGATGATGTGCGGCCGGCTGCCGTTCTACAACCAGGACCACGAGAAGCTGTTCGAGCTCATCCTCATGGAGGACATCAAGTTCCCGCGCACGCTGTCTGCCGACGCCAAGTCGCTGCTGTCTGGTCTGCTCATCAAAGACCCCAACAAAAGGTGCCCATCGTTGGTTGATACCGTTGTCACAGAAGGTCAGAGATGGCTGGGAATGCAGTCGCCGACGTCACTGGAACCGGACTAATGTGCGATCTGGGACCTGTTAACATTTAAAGCTGGAAACCATTTAACGCTGAGCTATGAGTTAATATTAAGCCAACTGTACCATGAAGTTTACTCTGAGTCTTCCAGCAATACTCTTTAAACTGGATTTGAATTTGCTGCCTGACTTTAAACTATTATGGCCTGGTAAAGTTCAGGTCAGTATTAAATATATTCAATAAATCTTGATTTTATGGCAGTAGAATAATCTCACAATGTGATATTTTAAGACTTTTAATATGAATAAATGTAATCAGGGTTGATGTTTTATTGTTATTTAAGGGTAGGAATCAATAAACCATTTCAAAACTAAATTCAAATAGACTTTATCATGCTATCTCGTAGTATTATTTCACTACCTAACCGGAAGGTTTAGTCAAAGTGAATTTTATGTTTGTGATGGTAGGATAGCAAAGGTTTCTTTTCCAGCGTCACTTCCCCACTACCTGTAGACTGTTTCTAGCAGTAATGACCTGGTGACCTGGTTTGATTTTCCAGAACCTTAACAGTGTTAGAATACGCCTCTCCACTTAAAGATACATAGTTTGAATGCTTATTAAACATCAGGTATCGGTGTTAGGAATCCTAAACTGTGGCTAGAACGTTTCGCACTTTGTAACCATCCGCTCAGGTTTTTTGGATGTTTCACCCAACATCAGGTTCTGATTCTTAACTTCTTGGGAGACTTGACTTTATATCAGCTCATCATGGCAAATATTCATGGCTCCGCTAATCCCGTGTTTGTTTTCCACATCTCTCCTCGCTGAACCAGGCTTGGTGGAGGACCGGACGATGCTAAAGAAATAATGAAGCACAGTTTCTTCTCTGGCGTCGACTGGCAGGACGTTTACGACAAAAAGGTAAAACCAGACGGTTTCCTTTAGGAAAGAGTTTTTTTTATTTATTGAAATAGATTTAATAAACTGCATGTGGTGGATTCTGCAAAGACGCTGACGTTCCCCGTGCAGCAGATCTATAGGTGGAGGTGGCAGCTGTTTGAAACGCAGAGCATGGTGAGGAGTTGCGACACGTGTTGGCTCACACCAGAGCGCGAGGCCCGCGGCGTCTTAGGCTCGTGCTTCCTTCTTACACTTTGCTCCGTTCTTACTTTCTGTTCTGTTGTTTCATTGGTTTTGCAGTCGAGACTGTTACTCAAAGAATCTGACGCTAGAAAGCATCGTTTCAACACAAACTTCAATTAAAAAAATAGCACGATGAGAGCTTAAATGAATCTGTTTTAAATGGATTCAGATGTGATTAATAAAACAAAACAATTAATACGTTGATGAATTATAGCTCCAGCTGCATTTTGGTGCAGTTTGATCTTCTCCCTGTGCATATGTGTGTTCTCTCTGGGTATCCCGGCCTTCTCCTTCAATTTAAAAACATGGCCGCTGGGTTAATCGGTGTCTCCTAAATTTCTCGTTATTTATTTGAATCTTTTTTCCCCGTCACATTTACTAATCAACGTGTCACATCGAGACGACGAGCGTTGGCTCGTTAGTTTCCTCCATGCAAGGATCTTTAGCAGAGGCAGGAGTTTAGTGACACTTGGGTTCGGGCGAAACTCTCAATTCTCAAATTTGACAAGAACGTAAAAAATGGTAGCAAACAATCATCGCAAAAGAAAAATATGATCCAAATCAGGGCCAAAAACCTACTTAACTCATCACCTCTTTTTATTGAGGTTTGTATAAATGTTTTGAAGTCTCAATATTAAACATACTATTTGTGTTTATATTCCATAAATCCAGCAGCTGCTCTTTTCTCTCAGCGTTCAGACACAAGGACATCTAAAAAACGTGTCCGCTTGTATGTTAGCACAAGTGGAGTCCTGACCCGAACGTCTCCTCTCTGCCGCAGCTCGTCCCTCCCTTCAAACCTCAGGTGACGTCAGAGACGGACACCAGATACTTTGACGAGGAGTTCACAGCTCAGACCATCACAATCACTCCCCCAGAGAAATGTGAGTCCCTTTCTTTGTGTTTGGTCATCGTCCTCCCCTGATTTTTAGTCATTTTTTTAAAAGCATGAGTCCTCGAGTGCTTTCTTTATTCTTCTTCTTCCGGCCATGAGCACTTCTCTGCGCGCGTTTAAGAACGCGCAGCTGCTCTCGGTGTGTGTACGCCACTGAATTATGCATGCGTGCGTCTGACGGGTATCGAGGCTCCGCGACACGGCAGGAGCTCGCCACTTCAGACGCGCTCTCGTTAATTGAATTGTTCTCAGTTTACTTTCTCACCGCTAAAGAGAAAACTGAATGTTTTATTGTGTCTCGATAAACGTTTTCATAACCTTTGAACTGCTTCACATTCCAGCCCAGTATTCTGGATAAGCTGTTGAAATAAAACACCTAAATACTGTAAATAATAAGCAGCTTTGACTCAGATTACGGCTGCAAGTCTCTTGCTAGCTTTCTAAATTGGTCTTGAACTTGGCCGCCCCTCAGCATGGTACTGCCACCACTATGTTCAGTCTTTTTCCTTCTACTTCACTTATATGCACTACTTTCTGTTTTTAAACGTGAAATCACCATTAACTACATTGATGTCGGTGGTTGTGACACGACAAAACGTGCAAATGTTTGATTCCTTTAATTTAAGTTCCTTTTCGTTTGTTTTTTCACGATGAATTCCCCTGACGTTGTTTACTTGTGAATCCTTTTCCTGCGTCAGTCGATGAGGACGGGATGGACTGTCTCGACAATGAGAGGCGACCGCACTTCCCGCAGTTCTCATACTCGGCGAGCGGCCGTGAATGAACTGTCCGTGGCGGCAGCGGCGTCACAGCTGGTCCCGGACGCCGCCGGCGTGCGACGCGAGGACTTACCCAGACCTGAAGGATTTTGGCCTTCTCCTCCATTCCTTCTCTTCAGTCTGTTTCTTAGTTTATTTGTTTCTTTTTTTTTTGTGAGTCTAGTCGGAGATCGAAACCTTGAGGCAAAAGTTAAGAGTTTAATCCCTCACTCTGAACTGTGATGCACCCAATCTGTATAATTTTAGCGACCCTTTAACGACGGGAGCTTCACCGGGCTCCTGCTGTGCTTTGACGCTGGTCGTCCCCCACAGACAAAAAAACAACAACAACCAACCAAACAGGAACTCTCAGTCAGAAATCAGCCGCTGCAACTTCAGGTAGTTTTTTCGTACCCGTGCGACAGAGATACTTTTTAAGTTGTTGAAACCCAAACTGCCATAGCGGGTTGTAACTCAGGCTTTTCGCGAAACACAAGACTCCAGAGAGGTGTTTTGCGTGCCGCCGCGCGTCGTCAGGTCAGCGATTCTGGGATGGACAGAGCCGGCGCCATCACCGGAGGGCAGGACTTGACTCAGGGTGCCGCTCAGTGCAAAGTCACGTTGTTGCTGCTACTTCAACCCCAAACAACCGCAGGTACTCCTCCTCCTCCTCCTCTACTACTACTGACACCCGGTGCTACGCTTCTAGATGATCGCTGCTTGTTACCAGGGCGACGGCGTAACACCCCCGTACCAACGTCTACGCTCGTACAGCTGCTACCTTACAGTGCTGCTCCTAACCGTCGTCTGACGAAGATGGGATAATCCTCCGTGAGTTTGCGCGCTTGTTCGTGTCTTTGGTTCACGACGGCTCAGAGCACAGCAGTCCCAGCAGATGAAGCTCCGGCAAACATAATTAGCTTTACAACACGACCCCCACCACGCAGTGAAAGAGATGTTGGTTTGAATGTTCCCCCTAGTGTTTTACTTATTTATTTAAATTTAACATAACCTTAAATCTCTAAAAAAGGGAGAACTTACGGTACGCTCTTTTTAAACGAGGAAACAAAAGCTTTACTGTGGGATCCACACGGCCGTACCTCCTAGTGTCCAGAATGTCTGGAGGGAAGGAGGCACTGTTACGACAAGCAATGAGGTGAAAACCTCTGAAGAAGGGAAAAAAATGCAATACTAATGATTTCTAATGTCATTTATGATACGGCGAGATCACAGCTTAGCTGCTGCTTCCTGCAAGTTGCTCAAGACGGATTTTAAAAGTTGGTCGCAGTTTGTGGGGAAGTAAACAGAAGCAGATGTGAGTTTACTGGAATCACAGCTGTTGCTAAAGAATATATATATAAATATGTTCTATTTATTGCTCTACACATTGGTTTTATATTTAACCTTTTCTATTGTTATTACATGATTTAAATAAATAAAAAAAAGTATATTATTGTTTAGGATGGAGAGAAATATTGCACCTCAAGAAACAAAAGTGGCTAAAAGAATGTAGGAGGGAAAGCAGAAAGCCTTCCAGCTCCATTTTAGATTTTTGTGTTCTGTGACCAAAAAAAGAAAGAAATGTGACAGCCGGAGGAAAGACGGCACGCGCCAAAGACGGGGTTTCCTGTTCTTCGGTTGTTCCTGATTTTTAACAGGGCTCCAGATGCGGTTTGGTGGTGGCTGAGGTGGAGTTCAGTGAGGAAGGAGAAGAGGATGTTGAAGAAAAGGACGAATGAGGAAAGCTCGCTCTAAATTCAGGCTGTGGAGGAGGATCTGTAAGTGTGTCGAGGAAAGAGATGAAAGACTTTAGTCTGTGTTATAGTCTACGGGGTAGATGCGAGACTTTTAAAAGCAAATCAGAGGAGGTGCGTGAGATGTTTAAAGCTATTTATTCAAGGAAACTGTAGGTTCTTGTTCGTAATGCTTCTTTACCGTTTCATACCCGAACTAATTCTTGAGCAAATTCGCTTTTTATTCCTTCCAGTCCTCGTGGCTTCTACTGGTTTGGAGCAACTCAACCAGACTTTGCAAAGTATATTTTTGGCTGCCAGATGTTGCAGATCTTCTGTAAGTCTGTTGAGAGTGTCGTCTCCTCTGCCATCATCTGTTGGGGGCAGCAGCGTCAGAGGAAGGGACTTAAAAAGGTTCAACCTGATAAAGAAGGCTGGGTCTGTTCTGGAGGACAAATGTGGAATGTGGAGTTGATTATGGAAAGAAGGATTTTACATTAAATCAAGAAAATCCTACACAACCCTGAACATCCCCTTCATGAGACTGTTACTGGATCCAGATGTATTCCTTTGAGTTATAGGTTTCCCAGGTTGGTTCAAACTCATCTTTGTTTTGTTAATACCTGCGGTTTTGTAACAGGAAATGGTTTTAAAACCTTTAAATAACTACAAACTAAGCAGCGTCGACTCTTTAAAAAGGAAAAGTCGATTTCTAGCTGCTGTTTCACAAATGCTAGCTGGGCTAATTTAAAAAAACAAAAAAAGTTGTTTAAATCTCTAATCATTGAAGTTTAGTTGTGTCTGCTCCTAAAGTAAGTGATGATGACGGTCAGGCTGGAAAGAAATGTTTTGAACTCTGTTTGCGTTTCTAAAGAGAAATGAGTCTAAATGTGAAATTAGCTGCAGACCTGTGATCTGTAGGCGAACGGTGATCATGGCGGATTCGTCCCGGCGACTAACCGAAGCAGAACCGAAACCGTCTCCGACCTGTACCGTCGTTCCTCTGGTCTGGTCTAATGAGGCAGAAATAAAGTATATTTATTATTTGAATGTCTTTGGAAAACTTGAATTTGTTTTCTATTTAATTTATTTGTCGTCTGTTTTTTGGGTCTTTAGCGGCAAGTCGAGGTTCGTAGTCGTGTTTAAGCTTTTCATTGTTTTATTTCTGCTGTCCTTTAAAAATAAATGTTTTCTTTTTTCCTTTGTTTGAAAGATAATGTCTTATATAACACCTGTCCCCCCCCCCCCCCGGCTGCTCTTAAAAGTCCATATGCTTTACTGTTGCACTACCAATAAACAAATAGCTCCCAAAACGCTTTACAGCCAAGAAAAGCGGACGGCGCTGGCCTGCGTGCCGTAGTTCTCTGTCCATCAGCGCAGGGTCAAAGCGTCGCCCAGAACTCCGATGAGAAATACTTGAGCGTGATTGAGGGGCGGCCCAGAGGAAGCGCTCGAGTATTTGAAAGGATCTCTGCTCCGGTTTGACTCCAGTTTGAGTTCAGGCTGTAAGTGAACGCATTACGCCAAAACCCTTGGAAACCAGAGGTCACAAAGAACGGCCTTGTAGGCACTTTCGCCGCCATCGTTTTTTGATCCGATTCAGCCCTGCTTTGAAGCGAGATTTTTAGCTTTAAAAAAAAAAAATGTTTTTAACTAAAAGCAAATGTCAAGATGCAACCTTTGGCTTGGAAATCGCTCGGACGTCCAGGTTTGAAGGAGTCGTCTACCAAACAAGAGGGAAAGTTTAGAAACCCAACTGTTGCCGCCGATCGATCACTGATTGCACCTGAAAAGTTTTCCTTCCAGTGAGCCTCCAGCTCTGTTTATGCGAATTCTGGGTCAGACACAAATAACTTTTTCTTCCTCTGGCAAAATGAGCCAAGATGACGAAGCTTACTTATTCATATTAATAAATAAGGGGTTTACCCCTGACGAGCGGTGAATCACCCGTGGCAGAAAGTCAGTATCCGTTTCCTCACAGCTTTACAGGAAAACCCTCATCACCACCACCATCATCCTACTGAACGGTGTGAACTCTGGGGGAACGGTCCCTCCTAAAAGCTGCTTCTGTTTCTACCTTACATCTCCAGTCCTACGAACTCCGGCTGCTTTTCAGCCGCTCCCTGTCCATCTCGTCTGTCATGTAAACTGTAAACCTGAACGCGTTTCTGAAGAGTCTTCGTACCCTCCCTCCTCTCCGGTTTAACTCCATCAACCTGATTACTAACAGTAACGAGCATGACCCAACGGTTTAGTTAGAAGCAGCAAACGTGTATTAATACGCCACGTCTATTGTACGCTGTAGCTGAACAGTAGTGAGAGGCGCCGCCGCCGCCCGCCGGAAACCAAGAGGGTTTTTTCCCCCCCTCTGCAGCTCTGAGTCGCTCTGCTTCTAGAGACGGCTCTGCGTCCAAGGAAGGAAAATCACAGCAGAGTAGATGAGACGACCTTTCTGTTCTCCGTGCTGTCGGGAGGCTACAAGGATTTGAACACAAGACATTACCATCAACATGGAGCTGTTTTTGTTTGGTTTTATTCTGTACATCCTTAGTTTTTTTACACATAAGATGTATCAGATATTTTCCTTATTACAGACAGCTTCAATAAAGCACTATGTCATCCTGCTGCCCTGCGTCTTATTTGATTCATGACCGATTTTCTTTCCAAGCTCTTTAAATCTACCAATTTAGGGGGAAAAAAACAAACTTGAAAGACTTTTACTAGCTGAAAATGGCATTAAAGGGCTGAAACTCTTAGTTACAATAAGCCATGAAGTTTGTAATGATATTCGTTAGAAAATACACATGTCAGGCTTTAAAAAAAAAGCATTTTTGGGTCCAAAAGAAACTGGTTGAAGCAGAACATGAAGAGACCAGAGAAATTTAAGAATGCCAGGATGATTAGAGATTTCCCACAAACATTAACATCTGACTGGATGTTAAAACACCGTTTGCCAATCAATAAGTGATGCTTCAGACGTTAGGATGATCCATTCCTTAATTGGTTCATTCAGATAGAAATGTATGTAGTTATGAACATTGATAATTAATGTTTATATCATCAAAAAAGAAATAAATAGGGAAAACTTATGTTGGAAAAAATTAAGTCGCCAATTTCTGATCTATTTAATACAGACTGTTTCCTTCCCAATCATAGATTTTATAATTCAAAGTTGTGGGGGCACAAAATACTTTATTTTTGACAAACACATAAAATCAGAAACAAAACAAAAAAACTGGTTAACGAAACCAAAACAGAAATATAAATGTATACAACCGTTAAATAAAATGTTTTATTAATTTTAGGCACCATTGTCTTTGTTACTACGTCTGCTAAAAACACATCATTCACTGAAGGTGACATAAAACACACACATTTTGGACTCAATGTCTTCACAGGTTTATTTTGTCTCAGGTTTGGTAACTAGAAAGATCAAAAAAACAACAACATTGAGACGATGGCACCTGAACGACAAACATTCAGGATAAGGAACCTGCTAATCCAGCACCAGATGACTCAATAGTTTAAACGCGGCTTAAAAAGGAAGGAAACAGAAAAACACAAACACCCTCCCCAATGGGGGAAGACGACTCCAGATTTACTCAGCGAGCGATCAGTTCGTCACGAGCTCCTCTGGTGTCCTTGTGTGCGTTCGTACCTTTGATGCGTAGGGCCTGCGTCTCGGCGCTGAGCGCGTTTCTCTCCTGCATCAGCTGGCTCTGTTTGGTCAGCAGCTCACACACCTGCTGGGCGCTGCTCTGACAGTGCTGGTCCAACTGCTGCAGCCTGCAACACACACACGTCACGGCTTTCCATCTTCACAAGGACTTTGCACTGACTTCCAGTAATTTCTAAAGCCTAAACTCAATCCACACCTTAGTCCCTAAACTAACCCCCAACCTAAAAACGTTCATTATTAATTTGGGCCCCAAAAGGAGCAGTGGGTCATCAAAGCTTATCGTTTGTTGGAAAAACGGACCTTACAAGGTGAGAAATGCTGAAACAGACAGAAGCCGACTGAAAGTGCAGGAGAATAAGAAGCTCTCCTGTCCTGGCTGATATGAAACCAAATGTTGTAAATATTGAAACAGAGCTGGATCCACAAAGAGCTTCTAATTTCAGCGGACTGTGTTGATCGATTCTGTTGACAAGGATATTGTGACACTGTCATGGAGGAATGGGATGCAAGCCAGATTTGGGGGTTTTCTTTTGTTCCTGGCAAATGTGCTTAGTAGGCAGAGAGAGTGACGGTGAACTAGTCAGGACTATGTCAAAGGTGAGGCGTTTGCATCAAATGTTCAGGGAATCGGGAAAACAAAATTAAAGGAAGAATCTGCCAAGAGACGAAAATGTTTGCAACACTTGGCTTCTAATAATAGTGTTGACAAATTACCTTTGTGGCTTCAGGGCTGTTGAAGAAAAAGGCGTTAAGAGCCAAAAACTGGGTCTGAAACCTTTAAATGAAAAAGCTTGTTTAGAGCTGCAAACATTTAATCACTTCTTAAAAACTAAAGTTTTCATTTTGGATGAATATATTGGACTCACGTCCTCACGGGTTTAATTATATTTCTATGCTAAGGTTTTGGGAAAGTAATAAAAAATTAAACTTACAAAATAACCAAGATGGATGGATTTGTTTTCCTGGAGATAGAGAATAATTACAATGATTTTTAAAAGCTCACCGTTCTCATACGCATGTTTCTCTCACAGTGATTGATACATGTCGTGCAGCTCTAGTAGGATTGTACCATTTTTCAATCTAGAAGATAGTCAATCTGATAAGTTTAAATGTACATTATATTCCACAGTTTGGTGGTCATTCAAACATTGCGTTTGAGGCAGATTCATGTCGGTATTAAACGTTTCTCTGATGTTACGTCGAGTAACGGCTTCGTCACCGAAGAGGGTTTCGCCGATCCTAGAAAGGTGGGGGTAATTTAGGTGGGATTATACCTGTATCACAAAGAAGAGATGGGGTAACGTTCGACAGGACTTCAGTCCACAGCTTCAGGTTTTAATAGCAACAAGACCGACTGTTGGATATGGGAGAGGAAGGAGGAGGATGAAGAGGGTTTTGGCCTCGGGGCAAATGCTCCCACCCTGCTGGTCGTGTTGGCAGAGGACGGCCTGCCTTCGTGTGACAGACGGAGGAGGCGAACATCCCAACTCTGCGACACAATCTGCTCCCCCTCCCTCGCGCTGTCCTCTCCATGCCCTGCATGGTCTCCAGTCTAATCCCCCACCCACCCACCCCATCTTTAGCATCATCCTCTCTCCTCTCAGACCCTCCTCCCTACACACTCAGCTTTAACCTGTCCTCCACAGCTCCGCTTCTTCTCTCCTGAGTTAAGGCCCACTGAGTATTTAATCTCAGACCCGAGGCTCCGTCCAGTTTCTGGGGGCGTCGACTCCACCCCCCCCCCATCCCGCCTGGCGTTCCTGCAGCCTTCTTCCAAGCTGTCCTGACCAGCCGCCCCCTCGGTCCTTCCTCCCACTCTGCTCCTGCCTCCTACGCCATCGCTCAGCACGACATCACAGAACGACCCAGCCACGCACACAGAAGAGAGGCGGTCGCTGAAGAAGACCGTCCAACTCAGCGGCGCCACGCTCACCAAGTGCAGCGGACATCAGCCTAAAGGTCACAAAGTGAGCCCGTTGTTCTGTACATGCTGGATGAGGGAAGTGTTGAGAATGTTCCAACTGAAGGCCTTGTAGCTCACACGGAGGAAGCGTCAGACCTCATCCAGTTATAGCTTCCTGTAGCGAAACACAGAAATCCGCCCAACGCTGCAAGTCAATCAAAAAGCAACTTACAAGACGCCTGTTAGGGAGCATTCGCTGTAACGAGCGGCTAAATGTAAAACACGCTCCGGGTTTGTGACACGGCGAGAGATGCACGAAAATGTTTCGCCAAGACAAGTTTTACAATTTGTCTTCTGCTTGAGATCAATAGGACACTGCGACAAAAAGGATTTCCTGTCAGTCTGGGGAAGCTATTTTTCTGAAGTGAACCAGGCGACATCCTGCAGAGACAAACAAAACCAGGATCTGCCGTGAGTCAGAATAACGCCGCCTCGTAGTCTTCTTCTGATTTTCAGCTTTAAAAGAGTCGGATCAACGCCTTAATACGGACGGACGCACCCGTCTTCAATTATTTGTGCAAAAATATGACGAATACTCTGAATAACCTTAATATAAACAAATGAAGTCACCGAATTAGACTCTTGAATGGTTTAAGTGAATATGTAACTCTGGGAAAATAACCATTCCTACAGTGAAACATGGTGGCGGCAGCAATCTCACTCACACATTAGTTTGAGTCGGTTTATCCCACGAAGACCCAGGTTTGTGTGACACGATGTGAACATCTCAGACGGGTGTGGATGCTTTAACGTGGATGCCGGTCGGCTCCGACGTGACGGGGGGGGGGGGCCGGTAAATCAGTTGGTCGGGTCGCGGCCTGAGATGTTTAAATCTGCTGCAGGTTGTAAGCTGCAGGTTTATGTAACGCGGTAAGTAAAAGCTGCGGACCCGGCTCCACAGACACAAGCACATACGGCCGAACGCGCCCCGTTTGTCCAGAGCGGAGAGCTGCCAACCTCTGGCCTCGCTCTAATCCACCTCATCTCATCTACCAGCTCTGCTTCCTAAAAGGCCGGCGGGGGAGTGTGTGTGTGTGTGTGTGGATGATTAAGGTGGTGCTCCTTCCAGTCGCTAAAGCAGCAAATCCAATAACTGGCCTTCATCGACTGGCACACTCTTTAATTAGGGCTTAATACACAGTGCTCAGACACTGCCCCTCACTAATCCACACACAAACACACACACAGACGGCTGCTGGGAAGTGACAGGGAGGGAAGGTAGCTAGGACGGATCTGAGGATGGACTAAGGAGACTGGGTCTGTGGGAGAGGAGGGTTGACGATGTTAGGTCTTCGAGACAAAGGCTTTCCCTCCTGACCTGTGGAAAGGACACCACCTGCTGGAGCCAGAGTATCACTTCTACCTGCGCTGAAAAGAAAAAACAAACAACAAAAAAACTACCTGAAACAGCCTCCAAGTGTGTGTTTTGCTCTCCAGCAGACATGGAAAGAAGAGTTTTGCTGGGAGGCACTTGGCAGTAATTTCCCCTGATGGCCCACTAATCAAACTCCTCACCTCCAACCGCGGCGCTCTCCATCGACTGCTGCAGCTGAGGAGCTCAATTACATCACACAAATATACAGAGCCACCTCTCCGTGGCATAAACCAGCCGTAGCTCACAGCTAGCGTCTGAACTCTGTTGTGTTTGCCTGTGTTTGCATATTTATGTACAGGTGGGAGCGTATGTCCTGGAGCCACGGTCTGGAGGGAAAGTGCTAACGCAGGGTTGAAGCAACGCCGATCCGGGGAGGGGGGGTGGAAATCTGCGAGCGGCGTTCAGGTCTGTCACTCAGCAGCACCGCGAGAAGAGGCCGCCTCTATGGCAACCACACATCCAGAGGCAGGTGAACCTTGGAGAGAGTCTCAACTGAAGCTGAAGGATGTTTCAGAGCAGAAAGTTGAAGAGAAAAACCATTTCCTGGCCAGTAATTAGCTTAATTTAGTTCTAGTCTCAAAGTATGAGTAACTATTGTGCAGATTATATTGAGTTGTGTTCAGTTGCCGCTTTCCTGGATTAGGTTGATGAGTGCGGCCATCTCAGTTTGCGTTTTTGGAACAGCAGAAATGCAAGGTTTTTATTTTTATTTTTACAAGCAAATGATAAATGTAGTAGCCCGTGTTTCAGCCAGCTGACAAGCAGTCAGAAGAGGCTGCACCGCATTACTGGAAGCTCGAAACAGTAAATCATCCCAACGCTTTTTTTTGGCATCGGATTTAAACTATGTTAGACGGCGGCAAATTCATAATGGAAATCGTTTAGCGGGAACAAAAAGCGATGAATTAAACCCTCGGTTTGCCGTGATGCTTGTAACTGGAACAATCCTACCACAATATCATCCTTGTACTCACATGCATCAGTTTAGCTTGGTGGAAATGTTCAGCAACTAGTAGGGGAGGAGGAAAGCAAGGTTACGTAATTGTCCAAGCAACTGCAGAACACGGCGGTCAATCTTCGGTATTTTCTCAAAAGGACTTTAATTCACGGTAAACCTCAATGACATCCAGGACAGTTTGAGGTTCTACATTTGAACAAGATTTGCAACAACGAAACTAAGAGCTCCAACCTTAAAACTTGTGTAGAGGAAAATTAGAAAAATGTAACTAAAGTCAGATATAAAATGGAAACAGCATTTTTTTTAAATCAGATATTGGACTTCACCAACCTCAGCATGTGTGTCTGTTTGCTCCAGGGTCTAAACAATCCAGGCTGGGTGAAAAACGCGGGCAGACGTCGTCACTTTGCCTGGTTACGGCGGCGCTGCCAGAGGCCTGACGGCTACAGCTGACACGCACACACGTTTCCCCCACCGCCTCCCTCCCATCCCAGGCAACCGGACACCGTGTGTGTGTTCGCCTGAAGGCCACGCCCCCCGCGTTCTTCGCCAACCTGTTATGCCAGTTGTTGCTCTGGCTAACGCGCACATTTCAAACGAGGACGCCATCGCTGACACTGAGGAGGGACAGATCAGGAAGAGGCTGCCATCCTGATCTGTCCTATTCAGACCACATAAAAAAAACACATAATTTCTATCTTAAAAGACAAACATAACCCGCATAAACTGCGTTGTGTATTTCATTCATTTCCCAGCTCACAGCTGTTCTCCAGCTGCGCCAGACGCGCTGTTGTAGTCACGGCTCTAATGTGCCAGATGTCCATCACACATTAACGTTTCAGCCCATCTGAAATAGTTTAGCACGTTAATATAAAGCATAATCGACATAAAGAAATAAAACAATCACTACCCTGCTTTAATCTTTAATGGCTTAGAAAATAGGGATTTCTTAAGTGCGTCTTTACATAACTTATTTACAATAAAACAAGATATATAAACATGTATTAAACATCTTACTGTATTTTTAATACAATAAAAGATTGTTAAGTTTGCAAACTGTATTACTTATTCAAAAGTGTTTATTATCAATTTAATTTTCTAGGCGCAAAGATGTTCTTTTTAAAACAATTTTCTTATTTTCACCAGGCTGAAATTATTATTATATTATTATTTGTTTTAACAAAACAAACACCTTACAATAGGTGTCTTTTAATTGTGCGTTATTTATGCTAAATTAGATGAAAATTCATTATTTTCATCATTTTATTTTCAAATGAGTTCATCATTGCAAAAATATAAAAATAAAAAAAAGTGAATATGTTAATCTTTATATCCAAAACATGAAACTATAATCTTGATTTCAACACTCTGGGTGATTTACTCGCAGATCACACAAACCTGCTGCTCCTGTTTCCCATCTTTTATGTCTCTCTATGCCTATTCCTATTATGATTTATTTCTATTGGAACGACAACATTCAGGTAGATCTATTATTTTAACATAAAAGATAAATACACAGACAAAGCAGGAAGAAAAGTTGATAAATGTAAGATATACTTTTTTTTATTTGTCTGGCCATAAAAACCTTCCACAGCCAGAAGCTCCGGTTTTTATTAACATTTCCAGGCAGGAGTTCAGCCTCACCTGACACAAGATCAAACAGCGTGAAATAGAAACGCTCTTGGCGACACCTTATTTTCTTCTTTCTAGCCTTGGAGAGTTTCTGGAAGAAAACTATATGAGCGGCTCTAGACGGCCTCAGAATTTGTGGATTTCCTTCCATCACTGTGGGAACGGAGACGTCCGACCCCCAGCAGGATCCTAAACCTTTTATTTAAAGTAAACGTGTGTGGAGCCGTCGGGCCCTGCCCGCTCCTTTTATGTCTCCTGTTTTAACACAAAGTATTTATGCTGATGTTGCTTTTAACTTTTTTCCCCCTCCAACAGAAAGAACAGGTGTTACTGCCCCGGCTTCCCATTTATATTCTTCTAAAGTTGCATCAGTGTCGGTGACTGGGGCTGGAGATGTGTCGCTATACGTGGTTAACGCTCCAGCTTGCAAGCCTCTGGCTACAGCCTGACATCTGAGCTGCAAATCTGTGCGTCTGCATGCATGTAGGGGTGTGTGTGTGTGTGTGTGTGTGTGTGTGTGTGTTTGTGTGCGTGTGACTGAGCTGTAAAGCCACCGTTTGACAATGCTCTTGCAGCAGGCTGCCCTGTGGTCGCTCTTGGCTACAAAAGCCAGCTGGGCAGAGAGGAGACGGGAGCCGTGAAAGAGGAAGGAGCGGAAGATGAAAGGAAGACGACTGATCAGCGCCACCCAGAGGTAAGGGCGCAAGCGTGCCAGAGAGAGAGAGACGAAAAAGACGACAGCGTGGAGATAGATATAGGCATATCTGTCCTCCAGTGAGTCAACTCACAAATAACAGATGGGAAAACGCAAATAATAAATAAAGACATGGAACAAATAACTTTACTTGATGACTTCTGCAGAGGAAATAATATATCATTAGGGCGGTAAAGTTAACAGCTCTGATGCCTTGCTGGAAAAGGATCACGAGTCTGATTCCTGGACCTGAGTGTTTCTGTTTGGAGCTAGCATCTTCTCCAGGACTAAAGCCAACCCCCCCCCCCCCACACAAAAAAAAAACATGGGCATTAGGAACGTAATATATTGCCTAAAAGGATTGAAGTGAAACATCCTTGTATCATGAACATCCAACCAAAGCCGCCGTTCTTTAAGCAACAGCTGAAAGATCCCATGTGAAATCATCGCTCTCGTCATTTCTTCATTTGATTAGAAGCTGCTTTCATATGGTAAAAAAAAAAGGTGCATGCAAAAAACAATCAAAAAAAAACTGTACAAACTATCTCTAGAGATGCAGCTGAGAAAAGTACCAAACCCAGGTGTCAAGAGGGTTATTAATATTAGCAGCGTCTGGGAGATTCATGAGAATCATAAGAGACAGTAAATGTGTGTAAAAAAGAAACTGGGCTGCCGTATTTGTCAATCTTTCATCATCCCTCTGTTTATCTGCACCTCTTAGATCACAAGCACAGATGAGGCGAGCGGAAGCTCCTTCTCTTCTGCCCGGCCTCTACCAACTTCATTTGCAAATCAAAAGTTTTTGCGAGGAGCATCCCTTTGCTTCTGGGGCATGGCAGCACACTGTGTGTTCAGGGGGGGCGAGCAGAACGAGTGTGTGTGTGTTATTGTTGGGTGTGTGTGTGTGTAAGCGGCAGGAGCCCAGATGAAGCAGCCCTCGCCCGAGGCTCGACCGTCCGCCCGCGGTAGCAGCAAGCCTGTTCCTTCTTTCCCGGCCCGCCGCGACCATTTGTTCCATTAACCGATCTGCTGGAGCCTCTGGTGCAAACACACGCACACAACCACAGGCGCGCATACTTCCAACAACTGCTTGCACAGCTCCTGCCGCACATGGCCCTCCATCCCTCTGCCATACCTCCCTCCTCCTCGTCCAGACGTACGCACAATCCTTCTTGGTGGAGGCCATATGGCCGACTGAAGCCTGTGGATCTACAGGCACATCTGCGTATATATTGCCATTCTCCTTATAGGAGCGCAACTCACACTCAAACTCTGGCAGACGCACTCCGCCGCCACTATGTGCGCGTACGTAACCGTCGGCCTGTCGTGCGTGACCTAAGTGTGTACGTGCGTGGTGATAATTGGTGAAACAGCCTGCGAACAGCTGTGAGGTGAGGAAAGGTTGCGAGGTGTTTAGTACAGAAGGATGAGGGGAAGAGGAGGAGGAGGAAAGTTTGAGTGCAGAGAGATGAGGGCAGCTGAGAAACTGGATTCACATCCTAAATGTTACAGAAAAGAGTAAAATCAGACACAAATAAGTAACTGCATCCATCCATGATATACTAGACAGATTTATTTCAGCAATAACACAGTGATATCGTATTTATTTAAGCCATTTCTGTAAATAATTCTACAACACTATGTTAATTATTCATATATTCATATAGCAGCTGAAGTGCCACAAATTTCCCCACTGTGGGACTCATAAAGGTTTATCTTATTGTAGCTTAGCTAAAATTCAGGCTAAACGTATCAGGGATGAATCTGGGCAGCTGGATGAACTCTGTACTTTATTCCCAGAGCTGATGTGTCATATATTGTCTGAGATGTAAACAATCAAAGAGTGTTGGAGAAATAATAAGAAACACAGAGTAAGTCCTAACAGATATATTCAATTTCTTCTACATTTTTATCTCTTTTTCAAAACAATTTAGGCTCCTCCTGCTTTCTTTAAGGTCTGATCTAATAATATTAATAATTTTTAACATGAAAAAATATCATGTGGATTATTAGATAGAATTATGAGGAGAAATGTAAATAAGCTTGACTGATGCAGCTGAACACGGTTGTTACAAACATTGATGTCTCTTATCATCAAAGTCTATGGGAGTTCTTCGCTTTTATGCATTTCATGAACTGGTAAAAAAAACTAAAACATCTAATCTAATCACTTTCTAACGATTTAATAAATCTGTGTGTGTTCATCCTCTAGTTTGTATATACAGGACAGTATTTTATTTTAAACAAATGTTAGCATTGAAGCATTAAAACATCTAAACACCTAATTTACAGTGAGCGTCTCTCCATCCACTCTAACTATCTTCTGTCCCGCTCCAACTCTCCTCCCTCCCCTTCATTTCCAACAAAAAATAAATAAAAAAGCAACACAGAAATAGTGAAATAAATAATTAAATGGTGCAGCAAAACATTGTGTGCTAAAACCCCTGTGTAGTTTGGCAATCAGCTCGCCCATGTAAAAATAAATCAAGCTGATTTTCCAAATGTTTCGTGCGTGGTGCGCTGTTGCCGCTCTTCACAGCACAGATTGCAGGCCTATGGAGAGGCTGTAGGGAGGGCCGGGGCGCTGGATATATAACCCACTTACACCAGCTTGTTAACACATACACCTTAACCCCCCCTGAACGGCGCGGCGGGGCGCCCGCTGAGCAATCAGGGCCCACAGGGACCAACGAACAAAACCCAATGTATAGACATCCTGCTTTACTATTCGACGCAAGAAAAGCAACATATGCTGTAGTGGCTGATAGGCGAGTATTTGGCCACACTGCTAACCTGAGAGTTCGGGGATTCAAAGGTAAATTCAGGACTTCTTTAAGTCTTCAAAATAGACAGCAGTAGATCAATTTCGATTCATGTAAGAATTTATCTGTGCTTTTGAAGGCACCAGAAAAACCACCTGCAAATAAAGGCAACAATAATAAGTAAACATCTCTACTTCCTTACAACAATTCAACAAAATCAAAAGTAAACAACATGAATTTCTTGCCTAAACCGAACTAATTACTCCCCCGCAAACACACACAAACACACCTCAGGATGTAGGAACGCGGTCAGCAGATCAGCACTCGCTCCCGAACTGACCTCCGCCGTAGCCGAACTTTGGAGGATTTTTTAACCATCAGGAGGATTCATCAACAAACTGAGTCTCAAAGCAGAAAATAAAACTTCATAAATGCCAAGAGTGATTATCGTGGTTCAGTTGGGAGATGAGAGAAGTTGGGTGCCAACTTCCCAGCCAATCCACTTTTGGCAGCCGGAAGCCGACTCTGCTTACCCTCCTGAGAGCGTGCAATAGCTACCACCAGTATGCACCCAGGCGCGCTCGCACGCACTCGCACGCACGGGGGGGGGGGGGGGGGGA
>JAVLVB010000476.1:437458-486837 GCA_032876305.1 Orestias chungarensis | reverse complement strand
TTTTTTTAGATAAAAGTATATCGAAGATGATTAAAATCAATCCACCTGCCTTGTCTTCCTATTTCAATAAACCTCCCATTGTGATCTCCTTGTTTCAGTTTATAAGAGACCCACAACCTAATATGACAAAACTCAATTTTTTTAAATACACAGAAACAAAAAAAGATTCATTTATTATACCTTAACTAATTAGTATTTGTTAAGTATCTGCACTCTAAAACCTAATTTTTAAGCACCATTTTTTTTTCCATTTTAATCCATTTTTTAGAGAGAACACACTCTAGAGGTCAATTCTGTGCAGAAATGGCGCAGTAGCAGCATTGAAGTGAATTAGATCTGCTACTGCTGACAACACGTCTATGTTGGATCCTGCTGCACAAGAATTCAAATACTGAACTGAAGTCTAACTATAATAAAAAGAAGAAAATATCATCATACAAGCAGTTTGTCTTTATCTGTCACAATAGGAAGGTATAATCAAATTTACTGTTAATTAACCACACATACACCGCTGTCATTCATGCTTTTTATAATTTATCTAATATTAAGATTAGAGATTTAATAAATACAACATGGATTTTACAAATTCTGCTTTAATGTATTAAAAGAAATAAGCACTAGTAAAGTAAACAAAAAGCCTTGTTCTAAATTTGCCTAAAAACATCCTGATGACCCACAACTTCTCCCAAATGCTTTACTGCTCCTTAAGTACCAGCAGGACTGGTGTCATCACCATCACCACTTTTGAACAGCAAACATATGTTTACAGTTTTTCCATAAACTGTATTTCATAGAGTAAGATTATGTAGCCTGTCTCACTGATTTGTCCTTGTACTCGTATACATGATAATGGTAAGATTATATCCCATTTGCTGGAAAATAAATAATTTAAAAAGTAAATAATAATAATTATACTAATAAAGTGGCTTGTAAATCAGTGATTTTAACTTCCCTGTCCTTATCTTAATTTCAAGGCTAAACCTATATAAGCTCCATATTTACACTGTAGACTGAATGTGTGCAGCCTCAACTTCCTTTAGGGGTCTCTGTTTAAACTTTAAACACCAAATGTTATTACAAATATATTATTACACTTTAAAAAATATATTTACCCGTCAAATAATATTTGTACCAACATGTTGTGTGTGCATCTGTTTTTATTTTTATAACTTACTTGCATCTTTAATTTAATGGCACCGGGGGGGCTGAATAAATAAATTCGTAGCTTTTCTGCATTTGGCCGTGTCTTCCACCAGCGCCTTTCTGTTTTAGCCCCGAGTCACTTGTCCTCACTTCTTGCACCACTCGCTGATTGCGCGAGCTGCCGACACCAGACACACCAACGCCCCTTCCTCCACACCTGTGTGGTTGACGTTTGGGGCGGGTCTTAATTGTAATAAACCACTCGTCTTTCCCTCCTCACATGCTGACCTGTCTATCTGATAGTCGAGCCGTTGGCAGAATAAATTTTGTTTTTTTGTTTTTTTACATTGGCCAGCAGGCCAATGCTAGGCCGGCGCTTCGGGAATACTCCCGGTTCTCCCTACGGCCAGTCCGGGCCTGCCATGCACCTTAAGGATCTGATATATTTAAGTGTTAAGATATAGCCTGCTTTTTGAAAGCACTGTTTACTCCTCAAATGTTTTAAATAAAGTGCAGATGAATATCTGCTTAGCTATACATTTAGTTCCAGACAAAGACAACCACTTTAAAATTGACAGCACCCCCACCCTTCTTTAAAGTAATATTCACTCTGATACTGCTTATATTTAAATTAGCTGCTGTTTGTTTGAGTTTTGTCACTTGAGGAGAACGTTACTACTTACAGTCCTCTAAAACTAACACTATCTTTATGTGGGCGGATCGGTTTAAGTAGATTTCACCTCCTCATTAAGTTTCGACTGTTGCGGTACTAAAGTACCTTTAATCTTCTTGTCCAAAAGTTAAAAATCAGTTTGCCGGGTAAATAATCAATAATCAGCCGAGGAACAGCTTTCCAGCGATGTTCGCTCTATTATTGGATTTACACTTCTTTCTAACAGACGGTTGTGATAACATAAATAATCACTTTACACATTTACAGAGTGTAAAATGTCAAGATACATAAGAGTGGTTTGTCACTGCAAATCTTCAAATGCAGCCATATGTGGAGATTTAAGCCCACTTTCCACCTGTCTGATAATCATCATATATGAATATATTCATCTATATTCAGTTTGTCTATATTTAGCATTTAATCATCATTTTATTAGATTGTTAACTTCCTTTCAGCTGCGGCAGAAATATACGATCAACTGGTTCACAAAGTGAAGTAAAGCATCAGACAACCTGCTGCAGAGAAATATGTTCACCGATTTAAAACTGTACGCAAAACAAAGTTGACTAAAATGTGACAGGAGTGTTGTACGTGTGAAAGCTATCTGAAAACTAGCACAAGGTAAAAGTAACAAAGTCTAACTTGGGGGGAAAAAAAGCATGAAGGGAATCCAGCAAAATATACTGGAGACAATTGATTTTCACTGATTATAGTAATTTTACTCTGAGCTTTTTACTACTAGTGTAGAAGTGTGATAAATAAATGAGTGCGTGTCATTTCTGACCCCTCTGCAGGTGTTGAGCCTCTGTTTTCTGCAGCGTTACGGCCAGCTCCTCCTCCCGTTCCTGCGCCGAGGCGACCATGGAGGACATCTCCTCTGCATAAGCTCGCTCCGCACTCACTCTGTCCTGTCTGAGGAGAGACATAACACAAATATTTAATAAATTAAAATTCCAGACTAAAGAAAAAATCAATCACTATTTCATTAAGAAATGGAAGACATTAAAACATATTGATTCAGGAAACATATTTGAATCACGGCTATAGAAGCGTAGAATCTCTGATAGCGGATCATCTTTAATTAATACAAAAGGCCCAAAAGTAGTCATGCTTGGTTAAAACACATTTTTAACTCCATACCTTAAATAAAACGTATTTTATGTTATTCAACTACAGCCCAATTGTTCCGACAACAGTGGTCCATAATTGTGGAGTAAAAGTAAACAAAAAAAAAGGAGTAAAAGCAAGCCAAAGAAACTCCCAATTTCAGTTTCTTACAAGTCTGTCTTACTGTAGTCATAGTTTTATTTGCTGGCCAATTTTTAATACACCTGAAAAAACCATTTTGGTAGCATTGTGATGCTGCTCAGAGATGATGGAAAGATGGATCTGGAGTTAAACTCAGGGCAATTCTGAAAGAAAATTGTACACATGCTGCAGCCGAGTTCAGCTTTCAACATAAAGCCAGAGGTAAAAGGAAATGGTCTAAATAAAAGCATAGTACGTCAGAAAGGTTAAAGTTCGCAGGTAAATGCAACTGATAATTTTAAGAAAAGATGTTCTTTATTTAATCCAACTGAACTATTAATGGACAAAGATGCTAAAGATGTACTCCAAAGAGTCTGAAAGCTGTAACTGCAGTTGCAAAGTTGGTTCTACTCAGGTTTCTGTGAAGCTCAATATGAATTATAAAACACCTAATTAAATAATTAGATGAATTAACTGGACCACCAGATTTTATTTGGGACACAATTTAAGGTGTGGACATTATTCTTTGTACTTTTAAGGATTTCATAAAAAAAAAAAAAAAAAATAAATGCTGTGCTCCAGCGCACTCAACTCTGCTAGTGCAGAACAGAGTAAGGAAGAGCCGGCGATGTATAAAGATAAGAGACAGAGATGGCTGAACAAAGAGGTGACAGATAAGACAGGAGGATGAACGACCCATAGATGGCGTAGCTTCTGTCTGCATCACACAAACCACTGTTTTACTGCAGACTTTTACGGGTCAGCACTTTATCTACTAAAACTTGTTTACAAATCCTTCTGTACTGCAAGGAAACAAAACGTTAAAGCTCATTTATAACCACACTAAAACTGCGCATGCACTAACATTCGCTTTGTCAGCACGATCAACTCCTGACCTCCTCGTTTCGCCTGTGTCGGCTACGGAGTGGCCAGATATGTGGACATTTCCGATCTCATCCTAAATCCTTTCAGTCACCAGAACCGCGCAGGTGAGATCCAAAGGCAGGTAGCGTTCTGTTCCTGCTTGAATCAAACTGCGCAGTTCAACTAAGTCCAACCGCAGTGAGACAACAGAGGGACAGACAAAAGAAAGCGAGGGGAAGAACAAGTACAGAGACAGGGCGAAAAAAGAAATAAATAACGAACAAATAAACAGAACTCTTCCTGAAGTCCAAAGGCGCTAATGAAGAGAGAATTCTCCAGTTTAAGTGAAAACTTTTCTCCCCTACAGCGCTTGGCCTGCATCTCTAAAGTGACCGCGTCTGTCTGTTCCTTGGTGTGTGTGTTCTCCTGCTGTCCTGCTGTCTGGGGTGTGAAAGCGGGTGGCGGGTGTGCAGGGGACACAAGGAGACTATGTGTCTGTACTCGTATGAGTGTGAGCGCATGAACCCCCGCTGGGCTTGAACAGCAGCCTTAGCCACCAAAGCGCACACCAGGGCTCAGCGGGAGACGGCGGGCAGACATTGCCAGCCATTTGGTCCTGCAAGAGGTTCCAGGGGGCCGTGTGTTTGTCTATGTGTGTTTGTATGTGTGTTTGTGTGTGAGATGAAGAACAGGGGGGTGGAGGGGGAGCTCACACCAGACCTGTTTACCCACCAATTAGCATCAGACAGGCCGCCAGAAAGTTCCAGCAGTCAGCTATAGAGTGGTGGTGATGAAGAGGAAGGTGACAAAAGAAAACCAAAGATAGGGAAACAAAAAAGGACTGAGACGCTAAACATTTGGCATCTGGTTGCTCACGCTCATCTCCATTACCTTCTGAGGTGAAGAGCACACAGAGAAGTAAGAGATTATAAGCTCTCTTTGGGTTGGAGTGGGTAGTTTGGGGGTCAAGATTAACTCTACTTCTAATCAAAAACTCTAGTTAGTAAATCGAATGAATGTGGCTGAAGCGCCCACGCCGTTCTGTTCACCCAATTAAATGTAAGCACAAAATGGCTGCTGACGACCACTACCAAATTAAAGCGTAAAAAATGGGCAGCAAAGGAGAGATGTCAGTGGGAAGCCAACCTGGAGCAGGTGTTTGGGGCGCCGGCTTGAGCAGAGGCTTGATATAGAGGGCTGGAGCGGTTCAGACCTCCTTGGGCAATAATCTGCCAGCCAGTTAATTGGTGAATGGGCTCTGGGACGCTGCCTGTGGCAGGAACTTGTTTGGGCCTATGAGGCAATAGACTGAATGTTCAGTTAGCAGATAGCTGGGCCTGTTTGTATATGCATGGCCCGATGCACTGCAGGACAGCTTGATAAGTATGCCGAGAGCTGCATGGGCCAGAGGCCTAAGGTGGGCTGGAATGGCTCTGGGGCTGCAGCCAGGTACAGTGGCTGCTGGGTAAGTGGAAAGTGGCAGAGGCGGTGGCTGGCCGGCTATCTGGCTGCAGCGATGAGGAAGAAAGAGGAAGACCAGTCTGCACAGCCTGCTTAAGTGGGCACTATTCAAGCTGTTGCCCATTAGATGTGTGGAGCCAGGGCCTGACCAAGCGCAGTGTTTGCTGCACCCCACGGTGAAGCAGGATCTCACGCCATAACCACCAAATGCCGCGGTTTATCAAAGGACGAGCACAAATTAAACTCAGACGGTGTACTTGGAGGAATCAGAAGAAAGTTAGTGATGCCAGAAAGCCCGACCCTTGTTCACACTCAGTTACACTCATTTTTCAACTCATTCTGAATGTTTAAGGGTAACATTTTCCCGTCGATGGACTGAATTGTTAGCAGGTCGCACAGAAGATGAAACATGTTATATGCTGAATTATAACCTCCACTTTAAATCTGTAGCACTTCTGTAAAACCAGAACAGTAAACACAGGCTCCTTAAAGCATTTTGTGATCATTGATAACTTTGTGTGTGCAAACAGAAAAAAATGTTGTGGTTTCATTGCTTTCATTGGAAACTGGAACCAGTTTAGGAACCACCAGTCCATTTTAATACCATGATCATTAAGTGTCTACAGACAAGAGTAGTGACTAAAACACCTGAGCTTGACGTTTAGGGGATTGCAATTGCATCAAGTATCTGTGTTTAACAATCTCTTTCCACCAAATAAATAAATTTAAAAAATCTGTTAAGCACATTATTGATTTGTTAATAATTAAGTAATAATTTAGTTAAGTTATTTATTTGAAGCACAATCGGGTAACATACTGAAAGTTGAAAATGCTTGGATGAGCTTGAATAGAGATCTCAAGATAAAATAATGAAAAAAAAACAAAATCTAAGTCGTAGGTGCAAACATTTTAAAGAATATACACCTCATGAACATCTAAAAAGGAAGATTTCATAACTTTCAAGCTGTTTTTTCTATGAATACATTTTGGTTCTTCTGCATTACTGTAAGAAACATCAAACTTGATCATTATCCCAGCTTTGTCGGATGATCTGTTTGCTGCTGCCCGCCGCTGAAAGGTTTCGGGGACAGGGAGCATCCAGAAATGCTGTAATACCAGCGATGGTCTTACCACAATCGTTTTAGTGAATGTATCGCAGTGTATTAGCGTAACAGCAACTTAGCCAAGGAAGCTGGCCAGAACGCCGTCTTCTTTTTCCTCTCCATCCGTTCTGTGGGCTGACTTGGAGCCGATCATATGCGGTTCAATATCAGATGGAGGTCAAAGGCTTCGTGTCAAAGCACTGCTGATGATTTTCTGTATTTTCTCTCCTTATTTATATTGTTTATCTGAGTACCCTTCCCTTCTCATCTCTCTGTCTGCGGTATACAGATGTACAGTAATAGACAGACCACGGGTAATCTGAAGAGGGTTACGCCCTTTACCATCTCTGATTGGTTAAGCCAACAATATGGGTCAAACAATGAAAAACGTACCATCCAATTGAGACTTTATCTCAATCTACCGATCGCACTGTTGCAACTAAATTTTTATTTAGATGCACAAATAAGAAATTTGGTCAGAATCGAGAGCTCTGACTGGGTACGAAGTTTAAGGACCAAAACATACATCCATCCATCCATCCATCCATCCACAACTATTTGTCCTTGCAGGGGACAGATGGTGACTCTTGGTGTCATTAAATAACAGTAAATGCCAAAAAGTTACTTCAAGGCTGTGTTAGGGTGCATCAACAGCCTATAATTTGTTTTTGAGCTACCGAAGCGGTTTATTATATAAGTCAAAGGTCTGTAAACTGAGCTCAAACACTGGTTTTGCTCAATGCAAATAAAAACAACTGCCTCTGATTAAACTGATTGTGCAATAGAGTTTTTCCGGAGATATTTGCAACAATAGAAAAAAGTGGTTAAGTGGTTTCAGTTTTTAAATACAAACTGATCTGAGGGATGAACCTCAAACTTAGTAGTGACAGTTTTACGAGCATAGCATCTGATGAAAGCACTTCCGACGTTTGGTCCATCACTCATAAATGTCACATGGGTGCCAAACCTGGCCAAGCACAGAGAGCTTCATCAGAATCAGCTGGATCAATGGTCACTCTGGAGGAGACGCACACATCCACAGCACAGGTAGAAGAATCAGCTCAGAGGACGTCTAATTAGACATGTTCTGACATTTTCTGCGACTAAATGTGTCAAACTGCTAGGGACATTTAGTAAAAACACTTGAATTTGGGTTTAGTCAGGAGAGGCTGAAAATTAATCCACACATAACATTTAAGATTTTAATAAAAAAATAAAAAAAAGTATTTTATATTTTGTGTTGATTCAGTACATGAGGATTCATCATCTGTGATGGACCGCATCAATCAAGCCCCACATCCATATTCAACAGTTTACGGTGCAGAACTACAAAGATGCTTTCTGCCTGTTCACATTGGTAACTGAGACATGATTAGACAGAGGCCTTGTGAAGGGATGTCAACAAGGATGAGAGAAAATACAGTAACATATTGAATATTTTCTGTGAAGCTGCACACAATAATCATCAGAAAAATTTTGTGTGTAAAAATAAAATAAAATCTGTCATATATATTTTTTTTCTTTCTTGGTCACAAACACCTGGGTGGGTTTTAGCACATTTTAATTAAACCTATGGGTGATGCATGTCAATCACTCCGGACTCTGGAGTCACGTGGTGCCTGCGCCGTGCCCAAGTCCCGATTCTACCTACCTGTCCATCTATCTGATCTGTCCGGAGCGTCTCTATTCACGCCTGATCTACTTTTCTGCTGTTTCCTTCTCTCCCTCCTTTCTCCTCCCACCCTTTTTCCTGTAACTAAACTGGCTGTCTCTCTCCATCTGCTGGTTCTTCCTTCAGCGGCCCTGCACCTGTTCACACCTCCTCTCCTGTTGGCCACCTCTTCCCCCCCTCCCAACCCTCGTCTCCCTCCCTCTTCGCTCAGTGCGTTGCTGCCAGGCCCACTCCTGGCTCAGTTAGCCTCTCTGTCATTCAATCCATCTGTCAGCAAGTCAACTTTGTTTACAGCGGGTGGCCCAAGCTTCGTTTTTTCTTCAAGGAGCACTAAAGCCGCCCCCCCTTCGCCGTTGTGAAGGTCAGCGGTAAATTTTGCCCAAAAAGCAGAAAACCAAAACTGTTAATTATCATCTCATCCCTGAGGTTTGGACAATACAGAGAATCCGATCAAGCAAGGCAGCAAACGGGGAAAACATTAGAGGTTGCAGCGCACATTCTGGATTAGTTGCTGTAGTAATTAGTTCCTGATTGGCCTTTGCCATCATCACATCTCATCACAAAACAGAGCGAGAGAAGTTAAAAAATCTTAATTGGCAAAGGCGACTGATGGTCTTAACACAACAGAAGCAGCCTGGCAGCACAGGCATCTGTGATTTTTTTTATACATTTTTTTTTAAATAAACATGCAGCATACGTACAATATGCTCCCATACTGACCCAATCCAGAACGCCGGACTCCACGTCAATGTCAAATCTGTGCACCGCGGAGTGGGTTATGGTTAACATATGTGGAAAGCAGAAGGTCGGCTCTCTGCAAAAGTACTCATTAATAGTAAGATATTATTGTAGTAATTTGAACGTTTGACAAAACTGAGCTTTTTTTGCTTACATGTGCGCACGTTTCATTATCTGATTTACCCTTGCAGACCTTAGATTGAGATGAAATTATGTTTACAACACAATACGTATGATCCTGAACCAGTTGTAAAACTCTGAATGCATGTCAAAGTACTTCTTTAGATAATTTTTTTTTTAATCTTTGAACCCAGTAAGGTTTTCAAATAAGTGAATTCTCCATTTTTTTCTAACACTATTACTTTAATTCGTCTGAACAAACATTTAGCTTCTCTTTCCCAAAAACCTGAACAGAATTTTAAAAAAGTTAACTCTAGATCCTGTTTCAGCTTTGACTGTAAGTTGTGTCTTTATCAGTGGAAGATGACATCCAAATCGAGTCATTCTGTAAGTCATAGAAGGCTTTTTCAGAAAGTCCCCCGAAAAGAGGTCCAGATTAATGTCTCAAGCCTGATCAATTTACAGCTTATTTGTTTTTGTTGTTTTAGGCAAATCTTTTCATTTTCAGCAGGATTTATTTTGTTTATCCTTTCTGCATCTGCAATTGAAACAAAATCCTCTATATTCTGCAAGATTGTTACTTTTACCAACTCAGTTCTGGACTAAAGTTAAAGAAACAACTTCACGTCCAGAGCTTACCTGTAGGGACGTGTGGCCAGATCTGCTGTTAACTCACCTGAGAACCAAGCCATGTAAAACCACAGGTCTAGTAACAGCCTTGGCCTTTTGTATTCATCTTCGCTGGTATTCAGGCAGCTTTCTCATTTATATTCCAGAAAAATTCCCTTCAACCTAATTCATGAATTTAGAGCTCCAATTGTTTGCATTTAAAGTTTTGGAAAAGTGTCACATTGATAAGATTTAAACTGATAAGTTAAACCTTTAATCAGGCAATAATAAAACATTCGTTCTTAGTTTCCTTTATATAGTTTTTTATTTTATTTTATATAGCGTTAATGTAATTATTAGAAGAGATTGGTGTAATTATTATTAGAGGATTAGTAAATAATTTAGTTACTATTCTCTACTAAATGATTGTGTGCCAATATTTTAATTTGTAAATGTGTATATTTTAGTAGATACATTTTAACATCTTTTCTGTACAGCATGACTCAAGGATTAAGATAAATTATTTACCCTGACTAATTTATAGATAGAAATTTTATGAAAGCATTTTCATAGTAGTGGTTACAAGAAGTGAAACGAAGCGATTAAGAAAAACTAAATGTGATTGTAAGAGCACCAAGCCTGACAGCAGTGAGGAAAAGTTATCCAAAAATATTTACCTAAATGCAAAACACCCCTCCGTTGCCGAGCTAATTACAATCATGTTGAAATTTACCAAGATTTACACCTGAGACATCAGTAATAATGTCTGAAACGCGACTTACCTTCCCAAAGTGTCAGGGTAACAGGGCCAACCAGCAGGAAGGCGCAGAAGAATTTCAGTCTGCTAACCCACCCCACATTTCTTCGCTTCAAGCCTTCTGCCAATTTCTCCTAGGGCAATTATTTTAATTAGTTTTGTTGCTCAAGTGTCAGAAAAGTTATTTTTTTTTATAGGTTCTTTTAAGTAAAATACAAGCAGCGCGTTCCTAAAAAGTGAGCAAAAGTGGATAATGTGTTGAAACAAGTTTATTTTGTAATCAGCCGACAAAAGTGCAACAATTAGGGGATGGACTGCAAAGTGGTTGTATGGACTCAGTGTAGTTCAATGTTCTGCTGAAATATACGAGGAAGAAAATTATTGTTGGTTCAAAATACATAAGGAATGTTCACCACTGATGTGCACAGTTGTCTAAATGTTCTTCCGGTGTATAAATGAGTTCTGGTTAACATGTAAATTAACCAGCCACTCCAAATTATCCTTAGCTGGATGTGCATGGATGGTGGTCCTTTCTTTCGAATCCTAACCCTAACCCTGTGATGGACTCATTCCTTAAGTAATAGTATCATATTTAGAAACTTGTCTGGGATCAATAAGCCCTAAACTGGTCAGATGTAAACATGCATCTCGATTTTTTTTGTCTTTCTCCATTTTCTCAGCACCTCCTGGTACAACCAGACAATGGAGGCACGACTCTGCTTTGCATGGGACCAGGTTGCTGCTGTGGCAGTAGAGGGAAACAAAGAGAAAGCCGAGGACTGAAGGCAATAGTTAAAACAAAACGCAAGCAAAGAGATGCTATATGAAACACATAAAAACCTGAAAAAAAAAAAAAGAGATGAATGAGGTAAGAGAGTAACGGTGATAAAACAGAAAGAAACGGGGGGAAAAGGAGGAGCAGAGAGAGGTTCTGTCATGTTGGATGAAAGCTGTGCCTACTGGGCAGTGGGCACCATGTAAAGCCACTGATGCTGCCACCCACACAGCAGGGGTGTGTGAAGGCATGAAGTTGACCAGATGACACACACGATAATTATTTCGAATCCAGGAATAGGCCACACAATGCAAACAATGGAACCCAGTTATAATATAGAAACTCCTGATTAGCACCTAATAAATAAGGAAAAACTCTGACACATTAGGTGTCACATGTACAGGGAAGATGTAGTGAAATTAAGAACCAAGCAGAGAATCAGGTGAAGACAGAGCAGCAGAGACGTGGCAGAGGGCTGGTGCTCTCCATCGTTCTGTCCTCCAGCAGTAGTGTGTGTATGTAGGCCAGAGTCCCAGGGCAAACTTGGCCGGGGCGACAACAGTTGTAGCCGACAGATTTGCCTCCACGTTGCCTGAGGTCTCGCAGTCAGCGATCTGTCTGTTCGTTCCCTTCCCAGCCCCACCGGTCGGACAGATGACTCGTTCTGATAGTGTTTGTATCTAAAGCACAGCACGGTTGTGGTTTATTCAATCTGAAGCATAAAAACTTGAACTGTTCAGACACAAATTGAGTTACAAGGGCAACAATGCACAAGACAAAGTCTGCAATGAGCAGCAGTATAGAAAGACACAAGAACAATCATAAAGAACCCAAAGGCCTGCCTCAATTTGCTTCTTTTAGAAATCAGGCAATTGGTTGTAATTGATGGACTCAGGAATTCGGCTCTATGCGAGAACATATTGAAGGAGAACGTACAGCCATTGGTTTCCAATCCTAAATGTAATGTAAAAATATTCAGAGTGACTATTACGAATAGAAAACCCAACTGTGAATCCTCCAGTTATCACATCTAAATATTGTAAAACAACTCGGCTTTGTTGGAGAAATTGTGGAAAGGTGGGGGATTTTAACAGATATAAAAAGTATTTAAGGCATTTATTTAGATCTGGATACATCTGTATATATTTTAGGAATAATGCCCTGAGACATGATTGACAAAGACAATAAATACTTGATCAGAGTTTTGCTTCTGATTGCTAAGAAGTGTATAACATATGCTAGGTTAAGGCCAGAACCTCCCAGTGTTACACAGTGGAGAGGTAGAATTAGAAAAGTCTATAATATGGAAAAACAACTTCCAGACTACAACTTAAGATGGAGACCTTTGAAACAAACTAAATTCATATTGTAATCTTGACACCTCTATATATTTGCTTCATTGTGTACCTTTTAAATTTATTTTGTATTATTATTATTTGGTGCTTTTATTACTTTAGTTTGGATTTTTGTTATGTCTACTGTTGTCAGTGTCACTGCAATTATTATGATTTATATTTCCATGGATGTTAATGAAGATAAGTTTATTTTAATGGAACTAATGTCTATTTACAGGAAATGTATCTTTGTTGGACTGTTTCCTCCACCAATAATCCCTAGATAACTTTCGGCAGAGCTGGAATTAAACAGCCCGTTTGCTTGGTGTAGGTGAATGGTCTAAAATGGTCGGCGTAAATAAGATGCTAAGATGTCAATAGGCGAGTTGTGACGAGGGTGGATATGTGTATATGTTGATATAAAACAGGTTTTGAAATTAAAAAGTAAAAAAAAAGGAAACCCAACTGTGGGATTTAATTTGTGGGATAAAAATAAAACAAGGGTTCCTTATTTTCCCCTAAAATCCTGGTTAAACCTTCATTCATCTCATCCCCATGAACCCAATATCAGTTTCTTGACCTAGATGCGTCGTCACAGGCCTGAAATACAGGAGACACGTTTTCCATTAAGAAAGCAAAAAGTAAAGAGCGAAAGCATACGTTTTAAGAATCTGCATCCAAGATACAGCAAATATTGCAGTATTGGTACCCAAAATTGAATGCTTACTAAAGGGGGATTGGCTTGAACTACCAGATGTCAAGGACCATTCATCCTCTATATACATTGGTATTAATAATATATTTTTAAGGACTAATTTCTAGATTTATTTACAGAAAAACATATTCCCATGCTTAGTATTGTATTTATTTATATTTAGTCATATTTACCGTACTTTATTATAAATGTTGTTATATTGTATTATTAATATTTAACACCTAGGATGGAGTAGCCTGTCAAACTAAAAAGCTATTTCCACTTGAGGTCAATAAATTATATTCTATTCTATAAGGCCTTTAGAAAACAGAGAGTACCTTTAATATTACATTCGCCATAGTGTGGGTCCACATGTAAACGACAAATATTAGCCACATGACAAACTATGTCCACAAACAAGACAGGCATGTAACCTGACAGAGTCAAAGCAATGGAAAAAAATAAGTAGGTCTCAACAGATTGAGTGAGACAGAAGCAGAGAAAGAGAGGGCGGTGAGGAGCAGGATGGCAGAGAGGGCACTCTGACAGCGAGGAGGGAAGAACGCAGCAAGGTCTCGTCAACGGGCCAACGGGCCCACCACTGTCAACATCATGCCACTCTGTGGTGCGCACACACACATACGCACACACGGCTGGCCCACGGCCCTCCCAGCTGCCCTATCCGTAACTGTCTGATTAGTTGTGCTAAGCAGCCCCTCCCCTGCCAACCATGGTGCCATCTGCTACCCAACAACATGGCCGCCGACCAGAGAAGCACACACACCCATAAACACGCACACACAGATACACAACAAGCCCTGTACCTGGCACTGCCCTGCTCCCGTTTCTCTCTCTCACACACACACATACCAAACTTCACAGACACAGGTGTAGCCCAAAGGTATCAACACATAACATTCCCCCGAAGAGATGCGCACAAACTAATCAAACTGCTCACACGTACACACATACAACAGACAACCAAGCTCTGAGCATGTGAGAAAACACACACACAGTTGCTGCAGAAGGCTGTGCACGTCTGTCTGTGGTGACAGAGGTTAGACACTGTTAATGCCAGGTAGCAGGAGAGACGCCGCGTTCACATGTGTGAGCGTTCGCTGGCAGCGCTCGCAGGTTCATTACGGCCCCCCCACTTCTCCGGAGCGGCTGCAGCCCGCGTGGCGCCCTGGCCCTTTTATTCTGGGCCGTGATTGGACAAGTGCCTCCCGCGGAGTTGGTTTGCAGCAGTTTTGTCGCGCCCAGATTTCACTCGTCGCTCAAAGCGAGCCTCTGGCGGGAAGAGGCATCTGCTGCCTCACCTTCCTCATTTACACTTCTCCGCCCTCGCACACTCACACTCGGTTCGATTCGCCGCCTTTCCAGGCCTTGCTGTCACGAGTTGAAGCCGAGGAGAGGAGGGGGGATAGGGGACAGAGAAAGAGATGAGAACAAAGTGAAGGTGCAGAGTGGGGAGCAGCGTGGCATGTTTAATCGAGTTCTGGGAAGTTTGCATGCGAGGGTCGCAGCAGATGATCACGAGATCTGTCCGAACACCTTAGTGTCCAACTTATGATTTCAGAGTGGGAGCAGAAACATCTCAAAATCTTCGTTTTCTACATACTTTCAGAAATTACTTAATTTATTAGGATCCTCATTATTAGTTTCAGTAGCCAATTTCAAAGACAACACAAAAATCACAGTGAGCACATCAATTTTGTTCCCATCTTTGATAAGGCACTGTAACATTAAAGTGGGAAATGATATAATCCATAGTATATCATTTAAATGACTAAATGTAATTTGATAGCAACCAGAGGAAGGCATCCAAATCAAAATGTGAATATAAATTGTGCTTTAAAAACTTTAACCTTATTTTGTATGCAAAACATCTGACAAAATAGCTTTTTCTATTACTGTGATCTTGGGTATTTTAACCACACGTACTTTGAAAAAGAACAATGGTGTTGATCTTAATGCTGCCAGAATTTACCTTCGTCAATTGCGTTTTTTTTGCAGACGTCTGTTTGCCACAGTGACAGACATGCTTAGTGCATGTAAAAACATACATGGAGTGCAGGTTTTCCTGGTCTCCAAGATACTGTCGCTGTAAAACATTTATCCTAGTATAATCCCCCTAAACACTACAATTTTATTCAAAACTTAAATGTTATGAATCGTTTTATTCACAGGAACCCTGATTCTGAAGTTTGGTGAGGAACTCTCTCCTAAAAGGTTTTCACCAGCGTCCGTTTTCTGCCATCACTCTCATGAACATGAATGCCTGATTTCATGGAGATAACTGAACTACTGGAAGTCGGTGCTTCTCAGATATTGAACCTATCCTGGACCGAATGTAGGCGTCCAGCCATGAATCCCCTAACGCATGCAAACGCACAACCACCACTCGTTTCTATATTGGCATGCGCGTGGACAGAAGTTATGCTAAACGCATTTTTGGGGCGGCCATTGGGATGCATGAGCATACGACAAAGGGAAAAGTGAGACCGGATGGAAGCAAGAAAGAAAGTGAAGAAAGACCGAAGCAAACAAACAAACCAAACTTTGTAAAGCCCTCTGCTGGGCTGGGGCCGGGACTGGAGCGAGTGTGTGCGTACACGTGAGGCGACGTGAACAGAGTGCCGGGGATTAGGACGGATCCTGGGCTGTCCAACTCACAGCTGGCTGATGATCCAATCCTGGAGCACAGCGCGGCGCACCAGCCGCCGGGGGACCCCGCGTGCGTGCCTGCATCTGCGGCTGTGTTGGGAGCCTACATCAATGTCTGCATGTACAGGCATGCGGGTTCAGCTGATGTGTATATCAGCGTACATGTCTGCTGAAACTGACTCGCACAAATAAATGTGCAAGTGTGAGTGTGCACGTGTCCAGTTAGGCTATTAAAATCCCAATAGCCATTTATGCTTTTGTCAAAGACTGTATCTGAGGGTGCGCTATGAATGCTTTTGAACTCAGACACTCACAGCAATGCATGCTAGCTTACACATGGCTGTGTATTTAGTGAGGACAGAGGGCACAAGTAAGATTAAAGTTTATCTAGTCACCAAAAAGATTTATACAAACAGAAAAGGAAGACAAACAACTTAAGCCTTTTTTTTTTTTTTTTTTTACAAATCATTTAAATAAATGAGAAGTTATTGGTTAAGCTATTTAGCTCAAATTTTTTCCCCTTAAGCTCTGACCAGCCTTGCTGATCCTTCTTCCCCACAGGATGATTCTGCCTCCACTATGCATCACCATAGAGAGGGAAGAGTCATCACTAATATGAGTACATTTTGAATGCAGTTCAAACCAGATGCTGTGGAAAATTGCAAACTCAAGACCAAGGACTCAATTTATGATAGATACCCCGCAAAGAAATTCTCCAACCAAGTATTTTACACACCAGTTCTGCAATTATCATCTGTATGTTTGTCATATCTAAAGATTTAATAGAAATACATCTGAGTTTATTGCTGTAATGTAGAAACATGACAACGTCTAAGAGACCCGTCCTTTTTGGAAGCCACTGTATCATCATCTGTGTATCACCCTGTGTATACAACTTTAAAACCAACTCTCAGACCTGTGCCGTAGGTCTGCACATTAATAGATCCGTTTCAAGAGTGACCTGAGGAGGGCTGTCATTTTCCAAAGCTGCTACCTCCATAAAGGTCCAGAGGAACAAGATGTTCGGCAGAGCAGATGGATGGGCATCTGGGCTTTTAGCTCCACTTCAGTTCAAATAGCAGGAAAATGGAGGTCGGGTACTAGAATAAGCTGGTTGGAGAGATATACTAGAATTTACAAGAAATTTTCCTAAAGCAGCAGGACAGAAAAAACGTCACCATCTTTAAAAAAAAACAAAAAAACAACAACAACATAACTTACGTAGGAAAACCTTCCGTTGGGTTAATCGACTTAACAGCTAGCCAATGAAGGTCTTAAACATTTAATAGAGGTCTACATGCTCACCTAACAAAAAAGCTATGAAAAACATGTTGATCCCTCATAAACAGGAGATTTACAGTGAAGGAAAAGAGTCCACCTCTCCCAACATTGTCTGAAAAATGATCATCAACAGCTCAGAAAACTTCAAGTGTGTATAGATTAAAAGCATTTTGCTCACCATTTGTTACCCTACAGTATAATTCTGTACACAGATATTTTCCCCCAAAAACCTAAATTGTAACAATTTAATAACTGTTTTTATCCATAAATATAAAACTTGCCTAATAATTATGCATTAATTGTAAACTAATATAGTTATGTAATACTCACAAATTAATATACGACTATGGTACACGTTTGAGCCCTGTTTTGTCCATCCATCTTAATACTCAAGCATAATCCAGAAAAAGAAAGATAAAGCTGTAATTTACACTTGTGTACACAGTACCAACATGGTTTAGGTCTACAAAATCCAAGATGACAAGGATAAATTGTTTCTGAACTAACTCAGATCTCATCCCATTTCAGGTTTGTTGAACTTTGATGGATGTCATTCCGATCATTTATATGCTGCAAAAAAATTAGCTTTTAACAACAATACCAAACTTCTAAATATGACACATTTTTAGTGTAAATTAAATAAGAACGTGTCTTCTCTTATAAAGGACCAAAATTGAATTTTAATGACCAGACGCCAGGCCAAGTCAACAGCTGTCAAACACCTCGTACGTGTCTGAGGACAGATAAAGCTAGAAACTCTCATGCACATATTGACAGTACAGCGCTTCTGTACAGTGGCTCCTCAAATACAGGTCAAAGTCATTATGTTAGCGACATCATCACCAACATTGCTCTCCACAGCAGGTGAAAAAAGAATAAATAAATAAATCGCACACACCATTAGTTTCGGACTTTAAACACACAGGAGCGCATCATGAACCCAGTGTGTAAGTGCTGGCAAGCTGACAGCCAAACGCAGACTAGAGCAAGACACTGAACCGGACATACACAAGCACAAACCCAACACATAGATCACACAATCTAGCATCCCACAGCACCCAGCACTAGGAGACATTTCTGTAAGATCTGTGCCCATCTCACACGTGTCGGCTGAGGGGAACAGGGACGTAACAGAGTCCTGAGTGGCTGGTGTGGCCTGGCAGAGGACGGCAACAGCAGCCAACAGATGACAGGGAAACCAGAGCGAAAGGAAAGGTTAAGCAGTGTTTATGTGAACGAGGTAAATAATCATTCCTTTTGTTTTAACTATTGGATTAAGATAATAAAGTGGATGAGAAAGAAATCAAAAAAAAAGGAAAGAGCCACTGAGGTGAAAGAAGGTATGTAATCATTCAGACAAATGGTGTAATAAAGCTAAAAAACATGGGAAACCAGATTAAAATAATTAGATGGTTTTAAACCAAACAAGATTGATGGGAGATTTAGAGGATGGATCCAAAAAGGACTAACCACTTATTACACATTTACCCAGAAGGGAATTTTTCAGAGTTTTGAGGATCTTCAGAGATCCAACGGGTTGGAAAGGGATGACTTCTTTTAGATACCTACAGGTTAGGGCCTATTTCAATCAAAATATATTTGACAATTCGGAAACAGCCAAAATTAAGTCTTTTTAATGTGTTTCTGTCCTTGTTGAAGTCTGGTTCATGCGAGAAACTTGTTTCCATACTATACAATGGTATTCTATTGTCTAAACAAGGTGATACAAACTACATAAGAAACAAGTGGGTAAAAGAAGGACATTTATCTGTATCAACTGAAGTCCGGGAACAGATTAACAAATTACACTGGATGACCTCGAGCTCCAATATATGGAGGCTGTTCTGTTGGAAAAACACTGTTCGATATTTTGTAACTCCAGCTCAGAAGAAACATCAGGGCAGCGGAGACACATGTTGGAGACTCTTTGAAGCCAATGGGGCAAACAATCATCAGATCTTCTGGGGTTGTCCGGTGATTAAAGTTATTTGGGAACAAATTTGTACCCACCTAAATAACATCTTTACTGAGAGAATCCCATGTAAATGTGAATCCCTATACTTAGGAAACATCTCATTTATTAACTGGACTCTGGGTGACAAAGAACTGCTGTTAGTGCTACTGGCAGCAAGCAAAAAGACAATCACGACAAAATGGTTAAAACCTGAAGCACCTACAGTTGATGACAGGGTCAATATTGTACAGGACATTTACTTTCTGGAGAACTTATCTTTTTCAGTTCAAGGTCGAAGGGAATCATTCTTCAGGATCTGGTCTAAATGGACAAACTAAATAAAATCAGTAATTCCTGTGGACCAAATATGTCTATCATATGCAATTACGGTTGTGCTGTATATGGTACCCTGGTTCAGTTTTATGGCAAACTCCCGCGCCCGATTTTGTTTTTTCCCCTAACATAAGGGAAATAAGACCAGACCCACCCCTACCCCCCACTCACTCTTCTGTTATGTATGTTTGGTTACTATATAAAAACCCTGGATTGGCTTAAGCAATTTTTTCTCACACTCCCAATGTGTTGGAGGCTGGATTGTACAAATTATTTGTAATTACCCTTTCCAAATAAAAGATAAATAAAAAAGAATTAAAAGCTAAAAAACAACATCAGAGGAAATAGGAGAAGAAAAAAAAATTGGACGATCTGAATAACGACAAAAATAAACAGAGCGAGCCGGTAGTTCCTGCAGTGAGGACGGGTGCAGAGCTCAGGCAGGTGGCATGGAGGCCAGGCTGTCCAGTGACCATCAGCCGCGCTGTTGTGTTTGTGTGTGTTGAGGCGTGTGTGCACGCCGGGGATAGAAGAAAAGGCTTAGGCAATATTTTGGCTCTGCTGGAGCTGCTGCTGGGCTGGGCACTGGCCTGGTGGCACGGAGCGCGCAGCCTGCATGTGTGTGTGTGAGCGTGTTTATTGCATTATGTTGTGGCATGCTTAACAGGATTAGAGGTGACCTAGTGAGGTCCAGTTGGTGCCGGGACTGCACGCACAGCGGCGAGCGAGTTCGTGGGTCTGTGGCTTGTATAATAGGATTAACTGTTACCTGGTGCGGTACAGTTGGTGTGCTGGTCTGAACTGGACTGGGCTGAGCTGGGCAGGAGCTGGGCAGAGGGGAGCGCTGTGTGCCCATGAGTGTGTGTGTTTGTGTTTGGTGGCATGTATAATAGGATTAGGTACTACCTGGTGAGGTGCAGTTGGCGCTGGGCGTTTGCCAGCTGTTCTTCCAGGCTCAGGGCTTTGGTCTGCCATTGGCTCCCGACCCTTTGGGCCGCCTCCAGATGCTGCCGACAGCAAACTAGCTCGGAGCTCAGGCTTTCCACTTCCTGTCCCGTGGAGAGGGAAGAAGTTAAGTTAGCGGAGGTGGGGAAATCTTTCCTCATCACACATTTACAGCATTAAACCGTGATTACAATGGCTTAGATTCGATTAAAAAACTAACTGTTACATAGCACCTTTTAATGTTTACAAACTATTAAAAAAAACATATTTTTATTTTAGGACTGTATTTAAGAAAGTGAAACTGCTTTTGTATAGATGAATCACACACAAGGAGTTCCTTTATCGACATTTGATGATTATAGTCGATCCCCAACGCCGAAACAACATTTATTTAATTGCTAAACATTTTACTTCTTACCACAAAGAAGAAAAAAAGTTTGCTATAACTAAAATATTAAGATGTTTAAAGTATAATCTACATAATCCAAGTTAAAAGTATATGATACATCTCCACAAAGAAGGTCAGCAACAAAAGGTCAGTAAAGAAACTGGCTGTGCATCATCGAAGCCTATAAGGGGAAAGTTGTGTAGCAAAACATGTAGGAAAAAAAAAAAAATACAGAAGCAAATCACAGTTTTAAGACGAGCGTTATTTAAAGAACTGGGTAAGTTATCACAAGGTGTGGACAGCAGCTGGAGTTGGTGGTTTAAGAGCAAATAGAAGTATCCATGACAGTGACCGCAACCACTAATTAATCAGTGACAACATCAGGAGTTTCCCAGCTGAGTGGAGGAGATAAGCGACTGCATTGTTACCAAGTGGTCCAAAGTTATCTTTTAAATTTAATTTAGACATTATTTGCTGACCGGACCGTGGAGAGGCAAAGCATCCAAGTGGTTTCAGGTTTAAAGAAGGTTTCTGAATTCGAGAAGCAATGTCATCCGCCCAGGTTGATTTCAGCCGGCTAACAGAACATTACGGCGCTTTTAATGATTTCCTCTAATGATTCTACTGAGAACCTTTAGGTCGAAGCTGATTTAATTTTCCATCAGTGTTTGACACTCAATCACGGAGTTACCGATCCTGACTAACAAGCTGGCCAGAGTTAAACTCCACCGAGAATCTATGGAGTATTACAATTATGGGCCAGCATTAAAGCAACATGGACTTTGTTAATATAAATTAAATAAAAATTTGGCTTATAGTTTTTGTAAGTTTAACCTGTAATCTTAAAAGGAAGGGAAAAAAAAATCCACCTTTTTAAAAAATTATAAGTTGTTCACCAAAGAAGCTTTAATGTTACAATTTTTTGTATAATGTATTTATTTATCTGTTGCTAACAGATCATAAAGCAGCTTCACATTCAATAGTACATTTAAAGGATGGATGAAAACATACATGTGCTGCTATTTCCGTCTGCCTGCTTGTTTTGGCCTTTAGCTCTTTGAGCTCTCGCTCAGCCTCCTCTCTTTTCAGTTTGGCACTGCTGAGCTGATATCGCAGATCCATGCATACCTGAAGAAGAAAGCAAGAATTTGAAAACAATCAAAATTAACAACAATGCCACTGATTTATAATTAGCTGCTTATAAACCCCAGCTCTGAATATGAAGTGATTTATGCTTAACATTTAATGTATAAAAACACTCACTTCTATAAAGACCATAAAAGTATCACAACAAACAAAAAGTAAAATTAATCATGAAAAAACTGAAAATGATTTAATTCTTTATCATTAGGGACTAAAACCGATTCAAAAGAAAGATCTTCTGCTGCCATCTACTGGAAATACAAGAACATTCACAGTGGTGGCGTCCTCTGAGTAAAGTTGGCTTCACCATAAACACAGTTGAGTCATGTTTTGATAGTAGAGTAGAAATGTCTGACCAGGTTCGATGTTCCATGTTATTCAAAACTCCTCACCGTCTAGAAAAGCTCAATTGATTTGAACAAGTAATCAACTCTTTCTCCTACAGATAAGTTAGTACACCTTGGCATTGTCTTGTTCCTGATTGGTCAATTTGCCGAGAGTTTCCTCCAACTGGCTGGTCAGTGAGCTCCTGTCTCTCTGAGCTCGGTCCAGCTGTCCTTCCACCTCGGCAACGCGCTGAGACAGGCTGGACACCTGTGAATACAAGCATTACTATTAATCAACTTTTCATCTAGGAGAGAACGTTTCTTTATTAACATTTAGTCACAATCTAAAAATCAGTCCCTCCTGAAAAACGTGATTCTGCGATCGCGGAAAATCCCGCAAAATCTTAATCCCGCATACTCGCCGCATGAATAGCATCTAAGCGCAGAAATTGCAAAAGTACACAATTTCGCCTGATTTTCAAATATTTTAATTATTTTCTTACTTTTGACTGATACTAACCCCCCCCCCCCCAGGAAAGAGGACAAAATGCTGCAGAATTCACAGCAGAATCAAGGATTTTTTCAAGGGGGACAGAAAAATTTAAAATATTTTAACCTTTATCTATTGAAATGACTTTAAACTATTTAAAATTGCATTTGTTGGGACAACAACGAGGAATATAATTAAATATGGTTGAATAGATGAATACATGTTCTGCTTTTCAGGTTATGATTTTGATAGTTTTAAAAAGCCATTGATAATTTTCCTTCTTGATCAATTATGTTATAATCCGTCACATAAAATCACAGTAAAATATATAAGTTTAGGATTTACCATTTGCACCAGTTCTTCTTTTTGCTTACGCGCCTCAGCTCGCCCCTCCTCTCTGGCCTCTGTCATCTTGGCCTGCATCGTATGTGCTTCTCTGTCTAGCTGCTCCCTCTGTCGAGCCAGCTCCCTCGTTAACTGCTCGCACTGCATCTCCGCCTACTTGAGCACAAAAGGGTGCAAAAAACTTAGCAGAATCAGAAGATTAAAATATAAACATTACCAGATAACTTATCATTTTAATGAAGATCCAGAACAAGCTCGCATGATATGTTGTTTGCTGACCCTAGTTTTTTGCAGATTGGCTTCTTCTGCCAACTCCACAGCCTGTTTGACCTGGAGACAAGCTGACCACTCCCTCTGCTGGGCTTCTTGTTGACTTGCCCGCACCGCGCGCAGACCCGCCAGCAATTCATCGCGCTCCCTGACAAACATAAAATTTAATCAACAACACGAGCAGAACGGTTTCCATTTCCATTTCGCCGGTTTGATTGTGCCAGCCTGCAATGTGCCGTCAGAACTGACCACTTACTTTGTGAGCCTGTCCACAGCCTGCAGATGCAGATTTGCATGAGTTCCTGCAACCACGGCTTCGTGCTGCGCACACTGTAGACACAACCCGGCCACACGGGGAGCTCCATTGGCCCTTAATGCGTCTGTAACCTGCTTCTCCTTGTGCCTCAGACGAACCTTCACTTCCTCACACTCCTTTTGACTCACTGACAGATCCTTTCTGTTAAAAGAAGCAGCAACTGTTACAAGGCCAAGTAAAGTGGGGGAAATGATAAGATAAATAAATATGTTGTGTTTTTGCTATGAAAACACGGTGTATGGGCTTTATGGTGCATCAAACCCACCTGAGAGAGAGGATCTGAGCCTCCAAGCTTTCAACCTGGGCCTGGTGGATCACCTTTAGCTGCTCCTTGATCAATGAAAAGGAGAAAAAAAAATAGGTAATGAGATGAGGACTTTGCAACGGACCTCCACTGAAAACATACGACTTAAATTAAACAAAATGGCAGGATTAAAAGTAACATCTATAAAAAAAAATAAAGGCCAATATAATAATGAATCAGTTTTATTTCTTTATGACTTAATGCTTTTTAAAACCCTTATATGAACCACCAGGACTCCACAATGTGTCACAAACTTGAACTTTAACAAAATAATAAGACCTACAATAAGACTTTTAAGTCTTACTGTATTACTAAAATGAATGTCTCCTAAATTAATGTCTCAGCATCAGGTCACGACACCCAGGTCACTTTATCTTGAGTTAGTTGATCCGCAGTACACCTGGAAATTCACCTGTAAATAGCTCAATAAAACTATTTTGGAATGCCCTGGTCAAAGTCCGTACTCACATTTAATTAAACTGCAGATACATGACCCTAATTCACCTGATTATGCCAGAATGACTCTAATGTGGCTAAATTAAAACAATCTTACAAAGAAGAATAGGTTAGATGTTAAAACTTGGTTTCTGTGTGACTTGAAAAGAAGCTGTAAAAATGTTGTAACGGTAAATACTTTTTCAAAGCAATGTGTGCCGCTTTATATTATTCATTATTTTTCATAAGTCAAATGCTACATGTCCGCAGGGACAAAACCAGAATACATAGGAGGTACTGACCAGTTCATTTGTCCACGTATAATTTTCTGTTTTGGTGAACATCAGGCTCTTGTTTTGCACCTAAGGAAGACAGCAGAAAATATAATGAGCAAATCTAAAACCTACACAGGTATCTTGATGCATTAACAATAATTACCATAGTGTTATTGACTGGGTAATCTTTCATAGGTTGATCCATGACCTTGGATTTGAGCTCAGACTGAAGCTTTTCATTTTCCACCACCACCACTCTGATCCGCTGTTTCAGTCCCTGCAACTCCTCCTAAAGCAAAGCCAGTACACACCAAAACTTGTGCAAATTAGAATGTTTGTTTTAAATTGCTACTAATAAATGCCCTTGTCATTTAGTAACGCCGTATAAGTATCATAGCATGCATAAACCGCCTGCAAAGGATTCATATATTTTCATTAAATTGGATTAGAAGTGTGAAATTATTCTCTAGAGAGATAGTTCGCTAAGATATATTAAGGACAACAACACTGCGGGTGCTACTAAATGTGAAAGCTGCTGTATGTGTGCATGCTTTTTTTGAGCACAAACCTTGCAGAACTTTACTTCAGCTTCCAGGTGTTGGATGTACTCAGACTGGCCGTCATTCATTGGAACCAGGTTCTTAAAGCCAGGCGAACTAGGCCTGCCATCCTGCTGCACTCTCTAAAGGGGGGTTGAGTTATTAAATGACACAACAGCAAATCTGTAATGATTTAATGCTGAATATCTACCTTGGATGGAGATCGCTTCTCTGAGGGAGATAGAGGGGCGGGGATTTCTCTGCATTGCTTCAAAAGGAGGCTTTTCAGCTGGTTAACTGATCACACCACAACACAGAGATTTCAGTGTAAAACAACCATGAGCAAGCACATTTTTGTCACCACCTCTGACAGCGAGTTCTCAGAGAAGTAGTGACTCACCTGCATCACTCTGAGTCTTGTGACTCCACGCCGCCCTGTCCTCTTCGGCCGCTGTGAAGAAGTTAGCGGCAGTGGGTCGGACATCCTCTCCATCAGAGCTCAGCTGCTCCAGAGCACTGCTCAGATGTTGGATGCTCCGGTTCGCCCGTTCTGGAGTCAATATAAGCGCGGCGGTAAAACATATTAAATTAAAAGTGTCTGATTGCTTTAGAGTGCAGCTGCGTGTTCATACCAGCAAAAACACCAGTGACAGATTTATGTTTAAACAAAGAGTTAAAATAACTACTGGGTTACATATTAAGTATTTAAGCTGCGTTTATTTACTGTGTGATGGAAGGTGTTTATTCCCAGAAACTATCACCCTTTCACACTTGAACAGCAGGTGAAATAATGGTGTGTTCGATTTGCAGTTGAACCTCGGAAATCCCGACTTCTAAGTCAGGATATTTGACTAGAACTTCCCTGGAGACGGACTTCCCACTTGGAGAGCCGGAGGATTTTCTATAGTCAATTTTGTGATCCAGTGTAGACGCTGCTCGCATCAACTATAATAAGCTTCCAACTTTGTTAACAGGAACGCCGTTACACACGCCGGTGCAAAGTTTTGCTCCACGTTCTAACATTCAAGATAAACAGAACGAACCGTAAGACTTACAGTTACAGGGAAAACTCAGGAGTAAAAGTTATTTACTATTTTTAGGTGATGTAGCTAGAATTTTGTGGCTTACACAAACATCTGAAACAATATACGAAAACAAAAGCCAAACCACGCAAATGCTTATCCATGTAGATGGTTCCAAACTATGTGAAATTATGATATTTTACAGAATTATAAATGAAACAGAAACATGTGGATTATATGCAGTAATTTCGAATCCAATTGCTGACATGTTATCCATACATGAGGCAAAAAGGAAGACTTCAGGAACAATCCTCAAGCGCTACAATCAAAATCTGTCAGTAGATTCTTATACATATATATATATATATATATATATATATATATATATATATATATATATATATATATATATATATATTCTTATGTATGTAAAATATACATTACTTTAACATGAAAACAATGTGTAATTGATATTTTATAAAATCCTTATTTGAGTATTTAATTTTTCACATATCTTATGATAGAGTGCAACAGGAAATAACTGTACCTGTCAATGTGTCACTAACAATTTAAACCAACACCAGGTTGGCCAATCTGTGCATAATTTAACTTTAAAGTTGTTAACCAGGTTAGTTTCAGCCCCGTCAACTTGATAATGCTTTTTTTCCCCCTTTATGGATAAAAATAACATGTATCACAGCTAAATAAAATCACAGACTTACAGCTGTAATGTAAAATTGAGTTAAATGAATATGCAGCTTTATTAGTTTCAAATACATAGTGAATACTTTATTTTACTTCATGTATAAATAATATTTCTGCTTCTGTGCTGCAGAAAAAACAAGAATATGACACTTTCCAACAAAGTATCTTTTTGAGTATTTAATGAGTTATAAAACATTTTGTTTCTTTGTTAGGATATTTAATTTGTCAGATTATATCTTTATATCAAAACATTTGCGAATTTCTCTCCCATGTTTGAAACAAATATTTATTTAAATTATATTCACATTCAGTCTCAACCTCAAACATCATCATATGCATAAACTATAACTTTTTTTAACAATTGCTATAAGATTCATGCATTTTCATTTTTTTTCAGGTATTTTGCACAAACAAACCTCTGAAGCATTTGTACATAAACGAGAAGCGGGGACTAGCTTCTCCACACCTCTACGTGCAGTAGCGTTAGCAGCGCGGCTAGGTTAGCGTTAGCAGCGCGGCTAGGTTAGCGTTAGCAGCGCGGCTAGGTTAGCGTTAGCAGCGCGGCTAGGTTAGCGTTAGCAGCGCGGATAGGTTAGCGTTAGCAGCGCGGATAGGTTAGCGTTAGCAGCGCGGCTAGGTTAGCGTTAGCAGCGCCGCTAGGTTAGCGTTAGCAGCGCGGCTAGGTTAGCGTTAGCAGCGCGGCTAGGTTAGCGTTAGCAGCGCGGCTAGGTTAGCGTTAGCAGCGCGGCTAGGTTAGCGTTAGCAGCGCGGCTAGGTTAGCGTTAGCAGCGCCGCTAGGTTAGCGTTAGCTTACGTCTCCACTCCTTCTGCTCCGCGCCCAGCTGCTCTGCCTCCTCTTCGTCTGAGTCGGACGGTTTCATTGAAATGTTAAAACCCGGCCGGTCAATGAGGCTGCTAAGTTACCAACAGCAGTCCAACTGCCGTCGCTCCCCACACGTCTGAACGACACCGCCCCTACCGGATCACCACAGCTTGCTCCAGCTCAATAAATGAAGCGTTCATCAGCTGATCCACTTCCGGAAACTCAAAGTAGTAACGGGACTTGTAGTTTTTTGTTTTTGTTTTTTTGTTTTTGTTTTAGATTTAAAAAATATTATTTGAGAAGTTGATAAAGTACTCTCAAATTTTGTAAAAATAAAACTAGAACTACTTTTTTTTAAATGTACTCAAGTAAAAGTAAAACGTAGCAGTTTTCAAGGCCACCCTTGAAAAAAGTGTCTTTCCAAGTAATATTTTACAACAACACCATAATACAAAACAAATACAGCTTGAATGATCGAATTATCAAATTTCGAATGAGAACAAATTTACATTATTCAGACAGGGACAAAAAAAAGTTAAACTGACCAGTTTTTAATATAAAACTTACAACAATAATTCTTACAATAGATCATGAGCAGAGTTGAGTGTTTTCAGTCACAGTGTATGATGTTTACAACACAACAGGTTATGTGTAAGAACTGAGCTAAAACGAGCAAATTTGTTTCTGAAAGTTACCAAGTAATTGTTCCAAAGAACATAGGTTTTCCCTAAATTACCATTTTCAGCTAATACTATAAAATACTTCATAATTGAAGTGCTCTAAATTAAACCTAAAGTTGAATAGGTTCGCTTATGACATGACAATATTAATATACAGGGTATCAATGAAAGCCTACAATGCTGAACAATATTAGAAAATATGCAACATGCCAACATCAGTGGTCAACCCACACTGTTTGTGACTAATTAGACTGCATATGATGTCCAGTGTACTTCAACAGTCAAAAAGCAAATTGAGTGCAAACAGGTTTGTTGTAAGTATATGCAAATAATATAGCAAATAGTTTCATTGGATTGTCTTGATTGCCCAATCGTTTTATTTTGTGGGTGTCTCTGTGTTGCCATGGGATGGACTGGTCAGCTCGAAAAGACTATTATAAGTTATTAAATCTAAAACTGCACCATTTGAGCACGAAATTCTTCTTCTTTTTTTTCTTTTTTTTGAGGAAAAAATTCTAGATTTGATTAAAGACAAAAGTTGATTATAACGCTATGAAGTAGTGGTCTAAATATATTTGTCATAAGCCTTATTGACTTAAAATGTTGAATGCAGTGTCCAGTTAACCACCAGGGGACGCTAAATGTTAAACCTCGAGAACAGGAGAACTTAAAATTTGTAGTTTAAAATACCAAACACACAAAAAAAAAATAGATTCTGGCACATTTATCCTGTACAATTCTACTGAAAAACAAAAATTGTTGGAAAAAAAATAGAAAGGTCTCCTTTCACCTGTGTGCAAGAATAGGGACACAAGAAGCTTTTGTTGAGGGTTGTAATTTACAATTTATAAAATAATGCAAAAGAGGATTTAGTTTTTACATTTTACCTGCTCAACTAAATAGACTAAACACACAGTATGTTAATGAAACAAGCAAAGCCGTGTAATTTGTGTGGAAAACAAAAATGCAAATCACCTTCAATCCAAACATAAAAACGGCCCTCCAGGTTTCTGTAAAAAAGCAAACAATATCCTACATTTATTGGGATTAACATTTTTGCCTGTGTCTTTTTTCGGAACAAGAGCTCTGACTCTAAAACTTGGGTCACTTTCTTTATTTCCCCAAAGTCTTACATATTTTTTAGTTAAAGTCACCAGATTTTTGCAAACTGATTACTATAAAATAAATCAGGAAGCAAAAACACAACAAATAATTAACACATTCAGTCGTAGGAAGATGGCTTTAGTCAAAAATAAGCCTTATATTTTTTCTATATGTCTGTCTATCTAACTCCTATGCTTGAGCTTTAAACCAAATGACAGGGGTTGTGAATGTCAGCTTACATAGGAAAGTAAAGGTCAAGACCAAAATAGATAAAAGCTGAAGTATTTACGTAATGTAAAATAGAAAATTAATATAGAATTTGTTTCCTACTTCTATACTAGTACTCTTTTTCCCTAGTCCCCATCTTAAAGCTATTAGTGACTTTGCTTAAGCAACTAATACCATGAAAACAGCAAATAACATAATATTCGATCATTTCGATCATTTTGCATGGTTTATTTTAAAGAAAATGCCATGATTACTTTGTTATAAAGTACTTTAATGCACTTTTAGCGCAACACTGAAGCATCCTTTTAAATGTGATAGTTATTGCAGATAATGCAATAACAAATATTAAGGGCTGCCTTTCTGGAAAGTAAAATGAATACTGTTTAATGTGTGGTTTCCTAATTAGGGATTGATAAAAACAGCCCTCATATTACTTCAGCAAGGATAGAAGGCATGCACTCTCTCCTTCATCATGCGTATAGAAGCCAATTCATGAGTAATCTGTTGTACTTTTTTCAGCATTCTTTAATTACTTTGATATTCCATCCAACTTGTCTGTACATGCTCCTGCTTGTAGGGTTGTTGAGGGTCTGCTGTGTCTCCAGCGATCATTGATTGTGGTGGATTGCAGCCCAATGCAGGGGAACGCATGGACACGATTACACAGTTTTCCTATCATCACGTGGACTTTGCATTGACTCCAAGTAATTTTTTTCATTCATTTCTATAGCCTTCCTCAAAACCTTACCCTCAAAAAACCATTATTAACCCTAAACCTCACCTAAACTCTATTCAAACCTTAGCCCTAAACCTCATAGCTAACCCATTAAAAACTGTTTTTTTGGGGCACCCAGATTTTGTGTCCACATAATGAGCCTTGGATCCTAACAATGCAAGATTTGTTAGAAAAACACTCACACCTATTACTATTTATCAGAGACCAGCTAACGTTGGATTAGAGGAGGAAGCTGGAATACCAGGAGAGAAACCATGAATGGACAGGGAGAACATGCAAACTCCTTCTTGCAGCAACGTAACAGGTCTTCTATACGCTCCTTGCTTTGATAAGTAAAGTCATCATTCGAGTTTTTAAATTTGAAATTAGTTCAGTTAAAGGACAATGCACATCAATTGACATTGTTGTAAAGGCTCCAGTAATAGCCAATTTGCAATTTTTCATCATTTGTTCTTGAGTAAATTAAAACTTTATCTAGTAAAAAAAAATGACAAAAACCTATTTAAAAAAGATTTAAATAAATTTTCTATGCCAATACTACCTATAAATAAAGTCAGTGGTAACTGTCAGCACAATGATGCTTCAACATAATGATTCTCCCTCTGAAAAAATAAAAAATAATATTTGAGTCTTTTTTTTAAAGAGTTACATACAGTAAAGCAATGATGTGTAAATAAAAACAAAACTAAATTCAGATTTCCTATTTCAGATACGTACTACGGCAAGAACTTTACCATGTTTTTTCATAAATTCATGTTTCACACCAGAAGATCATTGGTCATTGGTAGTCCACAGCCTCCTACCTCCAGTTTCTATTTGAATAATCACGCCTTCATAATAAACATCTGTCTAATGAGATGTGGAAAATAATTTAAAGGTTGGTAAAAAACTACTACGTTATGTATGGAGTTGCCTTAAGAGTTTTGTCTTGACCCAGCTAAGATTAAAAAGAGTCCATGTCCAGATTTATTGGTAATACTTTTCCTGCCTATCATATTTAACATGACTTCACTTTTTGCAAAGGCATTTTGCAACATCCAAGTGTTGCAAATGTTTTCAATTCTCTGTTATCTTTTGGAAAATGTCTTCCTCTTGTGCAACTGGTGACTGATTTGTTTGTTTTGCACTTTTCTACGTTTGGAAATAATCTTACACAATGAGCAGCAGCAATTCCTTCAACCCAGATCATTTGGTGAATAAATACTAAGGAAAAAACAATGAATTGTAAAATCTGTACATATCTTTTTCTTTTTTCATTTGTCAAACTATTGTATAATACTGTGATTGGGACAACATCTGGGGGCAGGAATCTGTGTGGTGTGTGTGCTTATGCTCTATAAATGTCAAACCATCCAGTTCCTCTTTAAAACACACTTACTCTGGTCAGGCAAGCATCATCAACAGGGGTTTCCTGGTATGGTTTTATACAATGGAAAGTAATAGCTAATGCTTATAATGCTGTTGATAAAATGGCCAAAGTTACCATGGATACACCCTCTTCCTATTGCACAATACCAGAAAACTTCCTGTGGAATAATCGGTGGCTGTACTTTTGATTTTTGCGAAATTTCTCCTTTCAGAAGAAGAGCCTGTGAGTCACTCGGGTGCATTCATTCATAAACCGACAAAGTCCTCTCAACTGGCTTTGACCTTTTTCATTCACAAGTCATATCTGACAGCTTAAACACAGAGTTGAATGGAACGAGAGAAGTTTAATTTCAGATTTGTGCAGTTTTTGACTTCATACATAGCGTTGATAGCGAACTTGTAAAAATAAATTATTTCTATAAAAAGCCTTTCTAAATGAACATAGTAATCTCATCCTGCCTCGCGCTTTCACTCCACTGTTGTACCATGACCATTTTACTTCATGTCTGTTAGTAACAGCGTATATATTCATATACTGATGCCATACAAACATTATCTCTGGAAATCTTTCAGCTACAATAGACTCAGAATGACCGTAAATAAAGTTTAATTGAACATTGTTTATGCTTTTGTATAAATCCAACAGTTTAATACATGGTGTTTTTTCTCTCACACCCTAAGTTTAATACTTACCTCCCCCAAACCCTTAAAATTACAATGTATGTTTCACATTTTGTCACATTACATTTGTTGGCTTCAGTTTATCTTGACAGATGTAGCTGGTGGAAACGGGAAATTCAACATTAAATGATATAAAAAAGAAGATTCTGATATTAATTTTTACACATTGAAAGGATTTAGCTTGCATGTGAAAGAAATTTTTTTTTGCCTACGTGCAAAACAAAATTGTGGAAAACATACTGATTGTGAAACATGCCGGTGGCAGCATCATGCTTTTCGGTGCTAATTTTGGTAAATTGGGGCCAAATGTGTAAAAAAAATAAAAACCTGTATGAGACTTCGAAAGTGTTGAGACTGGGATGGAGGTTCACATGAGTTACATCTGATCAAATACATTTTTTCCTGGAAATTATCCAGTCCAAAACTGGATCTAAATCGACTTGTGTTCACAGAAACTCTCTCAAATCTGAGTCACTCCTCAAAAGATCTGCAGCTGTTTTTACAGCAAAGGTTGGTCTCACAAACTGCTGACTCAAATTAAATGAACCCAAATAAAAGATAGTAGCAAATGTGTCCTTTTAAATCCACTCCACAATCAGGTTTTAGTTTGTCATAAAGTAAGCACTAATTTTGTTACTTCTGTAGTTTTTATCCTAACATTGCTGTCCTCAGCTCTCTGTTTGTGACAGCGATCTTCAATCTTATAAAACAGCGGGCTAAAAATAAAGTGAGCTCGTCAGTCTATCACATTTTATCTCCAAAGATATGTACTGAACTGTACTGATGTAAAAATGTTTTAATGGCTGGGGATATTTCAGGGTGTTTAAATCACACAGTATTAATCAGAATTCAAAAATAACTTTTCAAAGGAGACGAGCTTTGTCGATTCAGAATATAACATTCTGACTAAGACCCAAATCTCTTGAAGTCAGGTAGCGTTACTCACATCAGTAGTACCGGGTAATGCAAGAGCTCAAAAGTTTACGTTGTGAATGACGGGTCAGCTAGAATCATTTTCCAACCAAATTGTTGATTCATTCATTTAATCTCGCTCCACAACACCTTCCATTTTTTCCAAGCACATTTGATCAGATCAATGAGGAATCTTAAAACGAATTATAAATATAACATCACAATAGAAAGAACAAAAAAAAAAATCAACTATGCGTTATCGGCACTGTCACAGTTAATTGTTTCCTCTTGCGCTACAGCATTTCAAGGTTGGAGCGTACAGAGAGATATCTCTGAGACTATTCTTGTTTCTACAATCTCTTCATATCAGTCAGAGATCTGCTTCCTCTCCTGTGCTCTCTTCTGTTTTGCTTGCCACACCGATTTCCTGTAGGACTTTGAGGAACTGAGATGGCCTACAGAGAAGGTTAAATATGTGTCAGATGAGCAATTTCCATGTTAATTCGTCCCCAAATGTTACCTGTCAGAGTTCACAGAACTGCAGGTCCTCCATCGGGCTCTAAAGAGGGCATGACTTGCTTTTCCACATGTTTGTTGTGTGTTTAACCCCCAACTGGAGTGTTTGTTGAGCTCAGTCTTAGGTTCATTTGGCTAAAACACACGGTTCAAGTTAAACTCTCAGTGACACAAATAGCTTTGAGTTCCAGATAACTTTTAAGAAAGTGTGTGAACCTGCAGTTTGAACCCAATACCAGCATGGACTGGCTATAGGGCTTACCGTGCAATGCCTGGTGGCAGCCCCTATTTGTGGGCCGGGACTGTCCTGAAAAATATATTATTATTATTTTATCAGCTGTGACGTAATTGGTGGAATTTCTCGAAGGACAATGGGCTCGTCCAATGAAATCTTCTCTTTGACCCGCCCGCCCCTCCCCTCACTGCTGTCCCAGGTCATCACAATGCAAGACGAGCAAGTGGAGCCAGACGTGGCCAGTAACGTTAGTCTGGAGCTGACTGGGCTACCGGACATGTGCAAAACCATGTAGAAAACATTTTAACATTGAATACCAAGGGCGTAGGTTTACATATGGACCCTAGGGACAAGTCACAGCCAATATTTTGGAATGAAAAAAATAGTCCTATCCAGTATTTAGCATTTCATTTGTTTTTATTATAACAAAAATAAGGGCTGGGAGATGAATTGGATATACGGAAAGTATCGCGATGGTTAAATTGGCCCTATCACAACTGTTGAGTTTAATCTATCATTGAATTATTAAGCTTTCCCCTTTAATTTACAGTGAGTTTTGTTTGTCCCACACGCTACGAATGTCCCCCCCTCACAAACCTGAAAAACGTAACCCAGTAAAAGCGCAGTCAGAGACCTGGAGCGAACTAAATAAAGATGGCAACAGCGAGAAAGCGCAAAATTAGATGGAGTCCCACAGACTACTTCCGAAGAGAAACTGCTGAAAATCAATAATCTTGTATCTGTTTAGATGTCATATGAAGGGTTTACAGAGAACGGTCCGAAAAAGAGAAAATATCCAGTGAGCCGCAGTTCTTTGGGCAAAATGCCTGAATTTTTGATGCAAGAGTTCAGAGATGAATGGTCTGTCTGGTTAGAGCTAAAAAGAGATAAAAAGGCCACAGTAACTCAAATAACTCATTACAACCAAGGTATGCAAAGAGCATCCCTGAACGCACAGCTCGTCGAACCTTGAGTGGCACCGGGTGCCACTCCTTTCAGCTAAGAACAGGAAACTGAGGCTACAATTCACACAGGCTCACCGAAATTGGACAATAGAAGAATGGACAAACGTTGCCTGGTCAGATGAGTCTCTATTCGGATGGTAGGGTCAGATTTGGCATCAACAAAATTAAAGCTTCCTGTCTTGTATCAATGGTTCAGGATGGTGGTGTAATGGTGTAAAGGTGAGGGGGACATTTTCTTGGCACTCTTTGGGCCCCTTAGTACCAATTAAGCATTATTGCAACCCCACAGCCTACCTGAGTATTGTTGCATTTGAGTTCCCGTTAAATTAAGCTCAAAATGATTTTTTACTTCTTTTTTACTTTGGTTTCTGTTAAAACATCATCATGGGTCACGTGATTGTATTTTTATATTTATACTATATTTTTTTCCATCTGGAATCAAAACTTGTTTTGTTAAATGCATTAACAAATAATAAGTTTCAGCAAATTTATTTTTACTGTGGATTCTCTCAAGTTGTAATTTTTAGCTGCTGAAGTTTTGTTTATTAAAGGTCCATTGTTGACACCAACAAGTATTTTTTATTCATTGGTACTGCACCTACCAAAGCTAAGATCAAACCTACGCGCTTGTTGAATGCGTTGTGACTAAATTAACCGTAGAGACCTGTAACAACAGAGGAGTCCAGATAATTGAAGTGTTTTGATTTTTAAACTTTACATTGTCTTTGCACAAAGGCAGATGGCCATGAAAAACTATCGTAACACATTATTGAAGCACCTTAGTGCTTCTCTGAGCAGTCTGATCTCTGGTCTTTGTACTAAAGATATTATGAGCTTCAATGGTGCAGAGAGAGCTTGTTCAATTCCATCATCCACCGTTCAGTTCGGTAGAAATCTGTTAAATCTGCTCATAGACATCCACATTTGGACCTGTGGTAGCTCCTGCTGTAAAACTATCTAATGTTTTGTCTCTAGACTAGGAGAAGTCTGAAAGTACTTAAACCATTGTCTGAAAAAGAGATTTGAACAAGCCTTGGTTTAAAATGTGCTTTAGACTAAAACTAGTGCGTAGGCCCTGTGTGGGACACCAACCTTGGACAGAAAACACTGTTTCCTGATAACACCTCTAAACATCTGTCATGATGATGTGATCTAAAAGTTGGTCTGGAGAGTTCTTGGCCTCAACAAGCTGCGCTTTGCACCATTTAGCTAACAGTGAACTTTGTTTGCCAAAAAGCTAAAGAGTTCTACAGTGCCAATTATGACACTGTAGATACAGACAACATAGAATGAGTAGCAGACGTGTTCTCTCTATTGGTAAACTTAAGTTGCAATTAATTTAAAGGAAGAGCTTTGCATAAAGGAGAACTTAGTCCCAGTGGATTTGTCGAAGACTGATTCTTCTCAATGACTTCCCTCCACTGATCCACTCTGGTTAAATTGGGTTTAATTCATTAGGCTCCTGCAATAACAAATGATTTTAAGGCCTTTTACCCGTTGTGACCATAGGAACCAATAAATGGGGTGTCATCTTTTAAAAGAAATATCGACAGCTTTTTAAACAGGTAAAAATATTGTTTTTTACTGATAAAAATAACATTGGACTAAAAACTTCACAATCTTGAGTTTAGATGAGTAGATCGTCATTTTGTTTTTTGTTCAAACAACTTCGTATTGATTTTCACTTTCCAACATAGTACCCCTGCATCCTTTCAGCAAAGCCAATAAATGCGTAAATAAAATATGTTTCACATGAGCTCTCTCAGACTGAACGCAGGCACTCGAGTGTTGACTAGCACACTTACTTTTCTTGTCAGAGGAACTTTGTGCTTTTTTTTTCTAAAGGTATTTGCATACTGGGGTATTTCCAGGAAACCACATTGGCCTACCACGTGAAGCCTACGCACAACGCTGCTGTCCCACTCTTTTTAAATGTCCCTGTTGCTGCTTTTGTAACCAGTTCCCCAACACTAACGGCCTTATCTCCCCTAACGCCAAACTCCCCCCTCCCACCACATCATCTATTCATCCTAACTCTAAGTGAGCTCTCTAATTTTTTTTTATGTGAGGATGGGGGATCCCTTTTTTCAGTACTATTAAAACACATGACACCCTAACAATAGTCTATAAAAAAAAAAGTCAGCAGTTGAACTTTTCTTGATGGAAATTTGTTACGAAAGAGAAACAAACATCAAAGGGACGATGGGGAAAGAAAAAACTAACCAGAGTCTGCATACAGTAGAAATTGGGCCATATCTGAACCAGGTCTCAGTTATCAGTTATCCGAAGTTTGTTTTTGCAGCATCCACTGCACTTCCTATATTGAAGATGGATTCTATAAGCAGATTTGTCTTTTTGTTGTCCTGGGAATAGGATAAAAATGTTAAAAAGGACATTGTTGAGCCACATTAAAGCATTAAAGCACATGCTTGCGTTACGTTATTTGGTAATGGAGAAGAAACACTTCTTCCTCCCTAGAAGTCACACAAATGCACAAATTACAACAGACGTAGCTTAACTGATTAAAAAGATTACTGAAAAACTTGTTTATTTCAACTAAGACATGAAACTCAAATAATTGACTTTACACAATAGTATACAGAGTCTCTCAAAAATGAGTACACCCCAAATATTCTACTCAATCTCTTCATGGGAAAACACTGGAAACATCATACTGATAGGATGTAACGTAGTCAGTGTACTGCTTTCATGACCGTTCATTTGCTGTCCCCTCAAAATAACTCAACACAGGTTTCCTGAACCACTGGGAGCAAAAGTAAACACACCCCAAAGTGACAATGTCCGCATTGTGTCCAGTCAGTTATTCATCCTTCTGTAGTGTGATGTGATTTATTGATGTTAACAGGTCTCAGGTGTGGTAAATGTACTCCACTTGTTCTTTCTCTCATATTTGTCACTGCAAGTCTAAGATGGCACCTCAAGACAAAGATCTTTGGGGATCTGAAAAGAAGAATGGCTAGGGGTGCTCAAGAGGAGTGCAGGTCGATCACTCGGTATTAGAGGAAGTAGATGACCGTTTATTTTTTGATTTACATACCGGGCAGCAAACTGATGCGCATTAAAGCATGGAAACACACGCTAACTACGTTATTAACTTAGCAAATTACGGTGTCGCATAACGAGTCCCCCAGTCTCTCTCTTAGCAGAGGTGGAGATAGAGGCCGAGGTAGCACCAAAACTATAGAAAATATTTAAATAATATAAAAGAAGTAGGAGTTGTGTTTTTTTGTGGTGGGGTTTTGGGGGGTGATAGATCCCTTAGAATTTGTCATCTTTTGAGTAGCTCACAAGCCTGAAAAAGTGTGGGCGCCCGTGCTCTATATAAACATAGCCTAGATCCCGGTTCTTAAGGCCTCGAGGTTTGGTGTCTTGCAACTTTCAGATGCATCTGCTTCAACACACCACAGTCAAATAATCTCATTCCCTGAGTAGGAGCCCTGTTCTAACATATCAGATAGTTGACAGCATGAAACTGAGCTGCTGTTTTCCCATCACACCTCATTCACAGACTCTTCTGGTTAGAAAAGGTTCCCTACAATTAAATTAGGAGATGGTGCTGCCCCTTTCTCCCGTCCCTTCTGACTTTTCTGTGTCTAGAAGTCAGGTGAAGAGGCAGCTGGGGTGACTGAACTGAAAGAAGTGTGCAAGTCCAAATGGTGTCATTCCCAGAGTCCCGAAGGCCTGTACAGAGCACCTCTGCGGGATCCTGCAAAACCTCTTCAACCTTAGCCTGACCCAAGAGAAGGTTCCACTGTTGTGGAAGACATCCTGTTTGGTTCCAGTATAAAAAAAAAACTCTCACCCATCAGACATTGATGACTACAGACCAGTTGCCCTCACATCCCGCATGATTTGGGGTCCTGGAGAGACTCTTGTTGGCTCACCTGTGTAAGCAAACCAACACATAGCAGGACCCCCTGAAGTTTACTTATGGTCTTTGATTTTTCTAGTGCATCTAACACAATGCAGCCTGATTTGCTTTGTTGCAAACTCAACAATCGGCGGGATCAATGACTGCCTGACCAACAGACCACAGTTTGTCAGACTGAAGGACTGTGTGTCTAACCAGGTGATAATCAGCACAGGAGCACCACAGGGGACTGTACTCTCACCATTACCTTTCTCTCTGTGCACTTTAGACTTCAAGTACAAGTCAGACTCCTGTCATCTACATAAATACTCAGATGACTCTGCAGTTGTCGGGTGTATCAGAGATGGCGCTGAGAACAGAGAGCTGGTGGAACGCTTTGTGGGATGGTGTGGGAACAATCATCATTGTTGTGGAAACCCATTTCCACAACAATGTGAACAAAACAAATAGATTTCAGGAGGTACGGGGTAAGATCAACCCCTATTTCCGTAATGGGAGAAGAAGTAGAGATGATTGAGTAATATAGAATATTTTTGTGTTAATCTGGACGACAAATGTGGAATCTTTGGAGTTGATGGAAAGAAGGATTTTACATTAAAAAAAGAAAATCATGGACAACCCTGAACATCCTCGTCACATCCTCTTGAAAGTTATTGGAAAACAGAGTATCTTCAGTCAAAGGCTTCGTCAGCTTAGTTGCAAAACAGACTGCTACGGATCTTTCCTGTCCACAGCCATTACCATCTACAACTCCCCAGTTAACCAAGTTACCTCAACAACATTTAATTTCCCCCTTTGGGATAAATAAAGTGTTTTGGATTTGATTGACTGACCATGCCCTGCGATAGACTGCCGACCTGTCCAGGGTGTACTTCTGCCGAAAATGCATTGATGGATGAACTGACCTTGCGATGGTTGACCAAAGAAGTGGACATCAAGCACTGTGCATCATACCCTGAGGTTGTCTTTTTAAAACTACTGTATGAGTTCTCCCAGCACTACACGCAGCAGACTGAATCAAATACGTCTTCTGGCCTATTAAAAAGCTTTAATCTTTTAAAGGTAGCATTTGCCACCCCGGTAGATCTTCCCACGTGTTGTTACATAAGCTGTGCACTTTTAATGGACCGGAGTATTTTGGTTTTGTCCCATAAGAAAGGTAAAATAAAATATTTACAAGTCACCTTTGAAAGACACCATATTGCAAGCATTTATTTTTGTTTAGATAAAAAAGTTTTTTTTAAAAATACAAATATTTCATGTTATAGCCTCCACAGTTGCACAAAAAACTACCGTGCGGAATATAATATGAAAGTCATACTAGGCAAAGTTGGAATTTTAGAAAGTTGAATGGAAGGAAAAAGCTTGGTGGAAACAAAAGTTACGTAACCAAAAGACATGACACAACTTGAAAAGATTGCGAAAACAAAGGCCATTGAGAGTTTACGGGGCGTATCGTCTCCTAGCCCCGCTGCATGGATCTAGTAATTTATACAAAAGAACTTCCAATTGTACAGTACAGAAAATTTACTCCAGGTATATTAAGTACTAAAAATACTTTAGCAATCCAATGTTTCACCGTAATGTTTAGAGAAACAGAATTAAGAATTTTGACTGTAAGCCATAATCCCTAAAATGAACAGAAATAAACGCTTGAATTAAGTCATGTCTCACTTTTTTAAATATAAATTATTAAAATAAATAAACTTTTCAAACCCTCACATAAAATAAGCACAGAGTCAAGAACCACAGCAGTCAAAGAGTTCTTAGTAAAAATAATTCATATTTTCACAACATATAAATAATTGTTGAATCACACAATACAGATATTTTGATATAAATACTTAACAAATAAAACCAGGCTTTTTTTTTCATACAATACCCTATTGTCAAAAGAAACTTCCAAACCATTTGCATGTTTTGTTACACCTTCTGCTCTTTAAGTCGACGCTTTCTCTACCAGTGGAACGTCCTAGACAAGTCCTAAATGCCTCAGCAGCTTAGACAAATTATGTGCAATTCATATGATCTCCTCCCCAGCAAAACAAACAACAGAACATAAAACCCCTCAAAAAACCATATCTGTCAGAACCCACCTCCAAAAATTGGTTAGGGCGGGTCCTGTTGAGCTGACCACTAATTGGTCTTGAATCGATTAAGGTTCGTGTAGAGGTGATTAAAGCACACAGAGATCTACGCGCGGGCCGCCAGAGTGTGTGGGCCGGCCCGGCAGCTTCAGTTAGAGTTGAATGAAAAAGGCCGACCGAGCGCCTGGTTTTCATTTTAAGCACTAAAGCCACAGATGGACATCTACAGAGTAGTGGTGGGCGTCCGAGGGAGAGCGACTCAGGCGGCTAATGTAACGCTTGAGTCTGACGAGACGTGTGCGCTTCAGGTTTTCTGTGCAGATACTGATTTCTAACTATTTAAGCCGGACAGGGGGGGGGGGGATTACACAGAATTCAAGATGTCTATGTGTGGCGCTTTAGTTAAGTCTAGAATAACCCAGGCTGGTCATTTTAAGGAGGTAACAACAACTGTTTTCATGGCACATCTGTCTTTTGTGTTGTGTGTTTTTTTTTACATTTTTGTCTTTTGGCAAAAAAAAAAAAATAATTTAATTAACAAACATATCAAAATACATTAAACTTCCAAAACCAACAAAAGGAAACAGAAATGTCAGTTTTGTGTGTGTCATCCAGATGCGCAGACCTGCGCATTTTTGTCGTAAAATGAGGCATCGTGTTTGAAGGTCCTACAATATGGACTAGGTTCCATGTTCACAAAAAGCTGTTTTGAAAGGTGGGAGAGCAGCATCAGCCCCATCCCACCCGTCTCTATTATGGTCCATAAAATACCAGAACTACTTAAAAAAAGGCAAAACTTATCAAGGATCAGCCCCGATAAACACATTCAGATTAAGGAAATTCACCCTAGCAGGCGACGGGATTGCTCTTGGAAGTTTGGAAACGGTTAGTCCCGAACCTATCCAGCAGGAGCGGAGAGCAATGCGACTCTTTAGCGACTTGTTTTTGTTTGTTTTGATCCCACGCGTCACCTCAGGCTCGGGTGTACAATCTCACTGGAGCTTTGCTTTCATGTGCAAATGTGTGTGTTTGGTGGTTACGATGAAGAAGTATCCAGACTGAGGCGTATCCATGCCCTTCACAGTCCTCGTCAGAAACAGTCGCCTAATAGGACCGGTGATACTACATCTCTGTGCGTGTGTGTAAATGTCTTTCGAGGGTGCTTAAATAGTACGTATGAAAACAATGTCCAAGGCAACAGATTTCTTTTTGGAGAAGGATGAAAATAAAGAGGAAAGAAAGGAGAAATAGTAAGAGGGTGAGTTCTATCTTCACGGTTTTTCACCCTGACCTTCTGATCGCTGACAACAGGATGTCGGCTACAATGGGAAAGGCTCGGGTTTCTGTACATGTAGCACCAAAACTAGCAAGGACCTGCCCTGTCTGTCTCGCACCGTTTAGTCACATGCTTTTGTTTTTTCCATTTGAAGCCAATTTGACTCACAGAAGGTATGGTGGTTTGTAGGGAATTGCGCGAAAATGAAAATTAGACAATGGGAGTTAAGTTTCATCTTTACAATCGACGTCTAAGCTAGAAGGCATACACGAAGTAGGCATGGGCTGATTTCTGGTTATCAAGGCGAACAGAAAAGACAAAGTGGGTTGCGGGTTCGCCCCACCGACGGAGAACTGACACAGCGAAAGCTGAAAACTATAATTTAATCACAGATCGGTGGCAAAAAAACAAAAACAAAAAAGGATTGTTCAGAAGCAGAAATGAAGATATTTCAGGAGACAAAAGATTTTTTATCTTTTAGGGTGGAGTCTGGAAATGCAAATATTATTCGTGGTTTTCCAGACTTTCCTAAAAAATTTTAAACGAATTCCATGTCCAGAAAACCTACGACAACCTACAGCACTATGTTGCTATTATAGAAAGCAAGTCGTGAAATTTGATTCCTATATTTGCTGTAATTGCTGCTTCCCTCTTTTAAATAGAAGCAAGTATGTCCTGATTCTCTTGCCTAACGAGAGATTTCGGGGAAGCCGAGACATATAAAGCTGTAGCTCCAAACAGGAGGAGCGTCGGCTCCCGGTTCGTCTCACTTCTGCTTCTGACTTCCACAGATCTCTTTGCTGGGCTTTCCGAGCTCATTGTCCCTCACTTCCACGCAGCAAACGCTAGACGGACGAGCAGACGGACACACAGATGGGTTAAGACAGACAGACGTGGTAGAAATCCTTGGCTGTGGTCTATAAAGCAATGTCAGATGCTTCTCGTTAAGCCAATATACAATCATTTTGTCCGGCACGGTTTTCTGCGTACCTCTAAATACATTACTGTACACAAGGGTTAAGTCAGCTGCTCGGACATGGAGCCAAACCTCTGGCCGTGTAAGAGCACACGGCGAATCGGATGATAATAATTGCACAAAGAGGTATTCTGGAGGCCATGTCTACTGCAAAAAAACAAAACAACAAAACACACACTCACTCGCTACCCCCCCTCCCCCCTTGTACACACACTCTCTCTTCACATTCGACATTAGGGGAGGGGGTGTTGATTTTCAGGCCATAAGGTTACTAGTTAGTCACTAGCTAGTTAGTATCAGATGTGCATTGACTGGCATGGGAGCCCACTGCAGGGCGGTGGCTCTGGCGCGCTACCGATGAGTGGTCGTGGTGGTCGTCGTCTGGTGTGCTGAGGCGCTGTCAGCCGCGGTAGATCTGTTTGAAGTGGTCGCACTCGTTGCAGTAGCCCTGTTTCTCTTGGTTGGCATAGTGGTCGCAGCCCTGCGTCCGACACCGCTGCTTGGACTTCTCCTTGGGCGCCTGCGCCCGCCTCCCCGCCTCCCTCCCCTGGCCTCGCGTGTGGCACTCGGGGCAGAGGTCCGTGCAGCCCGGCGACACGTTGCTGCAGCCGCTCCGCCGGCACTGAGTCTGAGTCTGGGTCTGGGATTGCTGCGAGGATCTGGGTTTAGCTGCTCGGTCACGCTTTGAACGGAAGAAGAAAAAGAAGAAGTAGAACAAGGTCAGTTGGAAACTGAGTGCAGAAACATTCACAGCTTGTTGTTTTGTTTTGTGTCAAATCAGAACCAAGAGCTTCTTTGTTCTGGGATTTTGTGTGACAGACTATTACAAAATAGTATGTGTGAGGTGGACTCATTGCAACATTAGCAGCTAATACAACACAGAGTGAAGATGATCCGAATAACTAATTAAGTAGATGGTAATGGTAGCTGTTCAACTAAGCATTTGCACCTTTTTGTTAAAAAAAAGGATGAAGAAAAGGGTCAATCTCTATAACTAAAAAGCTCAGTTTCAACAAAAACAACACAGATGTAAAAACCCAACGAACGCTGGACCGGGACCACCGCGGCAGACACGTACCACGACCAGAGGAGGCGAGCGCGGCGTCCGGTGCGCAACCTGATTAAGACGTGCACTTTGCTCTTTGACGTAGCACTTGTCACAGTAGCCCTCTAGCATGGCCTTGCCGACCGCACCGCACCCGGACCCCCGGCACCGCGTGGCGTTCTGGAAGCCCGTCTCCACACCGCGCCTGGTCTGGACCGGGGCGGGGGGAGGGGGAGTCAGGCCTGAAAAAAAAAAAAAAGCAGCCCACATCAGACGAGAGGTCAGTGTTTCGAGAAGACATACCCCACATTTAAACATGTTGTGGTACGTCGGTGTCATGCGGGGACTTACGGTGGTTGGTCTGATAGTCTACATAGCAAATAGTGCAGAAACCCAATTTCTCCGGAGTCCCAAAGAACTGGCAGCCAGATCTTTTGCAGCGCTGGGCCAGAGGAGTCTGCCAGGCTGACGTGTGTGCTGGGGTTAGGGTGAGGCATGGCTGGTCGGTGTCCCTGGGCTGGCTCCAAGCCGAGGCCTCAGTCCTGTGGTTGTTGTGCTGTGGCTCCCCCCTCTCCGGGGCCTGCTGCCGTTGCATACAGGGCGGACACAGCCCGTTGAATATCCTGAACACCTCCTGCCTGCACATGGTGCACCGCTCCGTCTCCGCCTCGCAGCCCCCCCACTGGGTCCACCCGGAGCCCTGGGCCGGGTGAGAAACGTCAGGAGCCCCGTTGGTGCCCGGCGGTCCCGCGGCGGCCGTTCCGGTCCCGGGGGGACCGTGGTTCTGCCTGGCGTTGAAACAGCGCTCGCAAAGGCCGTCGTGCTCCACGCTGAGGGTGAAGAGGCAGCCGGGTGTTTTGCACTTCATGGCGTGAGTTTCGCTGTAAAGGCTGAGGCTGGGCGCCGTGGGCGGGGCCGAGCGGGGACTCGACAACACCACGCCCCTCCCAGACGAGGAGCAGGGAGGACTGCTGCTTCGGGCTCCTCTGGAGCTCACCTCAGTCTCCGCTCCGCCCATCATTCCCAGTCCTCCCTGAACTCCTGCTCCCTTAGTCTGGACCACCCCGTCTATCCGCGCCCCCCCGTCCGTGGTGGCCTGTCGCTTCTCGAAGCACTCGTGGCAGTGAGGCTGCGTGTCCACGGAGACGTAGAAGGTGCACCTCGGCGTCGCGCAGCGGATCTCGATAAGGGAGAGCTGGGAGACGGAGAAGGGCGGCGGCCGCTGTGACTGGGCGGCCCAGGCCTGCTCCTTGTCCTCCTGCCAGCGCTGGTACTCGTGGTTGACGAGCTGCAGGTAGTCCTCCATCAAGTTCATGTCTTCAGGAAGGTTGCCCTCGTCCAGCCTAACAGACGCACATGTTTTTCATTTGACTTTTTGTTTTTTTTCCCAAAACAGTCAGTGGAAAGGCACACACGTGTAAGTCCGACATACTTGGCCGCTTTCATGATCGAGGCGGTTTCATGGCCGAGGCCGATGACGGGGATCTCGATGAGGTGCAGGTAGTCGTTGAGCAGCCTCTCTTTCTGCGGATGCTCCTTCTCCATCAGGAAGTGAACCTTCAGCTCCTCGAAGCCCACCCTCTTCGGGTTGATCAGTGGAACGGCTCGGATCTCTGCAAAAAAAAAAAAAAAAAAAAAGGAAAACACACGTCTGTGTTATTTTCCTCCTGCATTACACCCACCGGCTTTATTTGATTTGTGTTTCATCCGACCTGGGCCACTGTCTTTGACGGTGATGAGGGGTGCGAAGTGCTGGGAGTGGTAGCCGAGCACTATGGGGTATTTGTAGCACTCCGTGGGCGGCCAGTGTAGAGGCAGATAAATCCCGCCCACATTCAGAGGGGAGATGGAGGAGCCAGATTTCATGCTCCTCACCACCTGGTCTGTTGATGGAAATAAGGCAAAAACTATTTAGATCAACTGATTTTGACGCCAAACTGAAGACTGGTGTTACTCTTAGATCGTTTTAGACTTGAAATAGCAGGTGGAGACTAAGTTTAACATCCCTTTGTACAAAACATTTAGTAAATCCAGATTCTTGTTTTAAATTTCAGGCGCGTGTTCGAGACGAGCACCTGCGATAACGACAATGGGTCGGCGGAGGATGTTGGAGAGGATGAAGATGTGAATGTCCTCCAGGGAGTCGAACTGGAGCCCGTTGCTAGTGGAAACCGGAGATGCCATCTTAACAATCTTGTCCCACTCGTCCTCCCAGTTCTAGGATAACGCAAACACAACCAATCTGGACGTGAAAGCCTGTTCGTACGAGAGAGGGGACTCGGCAGACTCTGGGTTTTTTTTTGTACCATGGTGGTGTATCTGAGTCCCGTCTGGGTGAACTCCTGCGACTGCAGCAGCTCTGCCTGGAAGCGGGCTTTGAACACAGCCGTGTCCGTCTCCTTCAGGGCACCGTGGAGAGCTTTCCGTAGCACCAGGTCCGTGTCCTGGACGCCGAGCATGTACTGGGAAGCCGCGTGAAGCAAGCAGTTCCCGTCTCCTGCGGATACACGCAAAAAAACAAACAAAAAAAAGAAACAGCAGGTTAGCCGTTTATTTTCCACACCAGATTGAATGTTCTTGAGCTACGAACGCACACATATTCAAATTACACTGGACGGCCGACGACTGTGCGCGTGCTAATGTGTAACTACATTCAGGGGATTTCCAGGCCGCTATCTGGTCTGTAGATTATAATGTGACCCTGACGGCTCTAAAAATGCACGCACACTTTTCACACGGGGCTTCGTCAGTAAAGTTTCCACCTGAAATGAGCTTTTATTGACATCTGTGAAGAAACAATTGTCCATATTTAGTCGGCCTATCATTTAATGAGGAAGGAGTCGCCAAAAAGCAGCGTTTGTGTGAGCAACCAAAAACTCTGGGATTTTATTTCGTGTCCTTGGGCAGTGCTGGGTCTTTTTCTCATTGTGAAACAGGAGAGGCTGTATTTGTCCAAGTGCACAGCTCTGAAATACCCTGTTGTCACACTAAACACAGGAATTTCCCTGCGCTAACTTCTGCTTTTTTTGGTAATGCTTATGTATGTGCTCGTTTGATCCCGGCTCATCAATGCTACTCAGCAGGTCCTGTACTTTCCACAGAGGCGTGACTTGGACAAGAAGGAATGGTAGGGTTGTTTTTTTTTAACAACTGTTATCATCAGACGAGGAGGGCTCGTGATTAATGGGCTCTCAGATAAGGTGCGCCCTCACATGTAACCCTGAGATCTCCACTCTTAAGTCAGTTTATTTAGGGTCCAAAAGAAAATGTGCTCAAAATCAAAAAGTGTTTTTTTTCCCCTCAATGCAAGTTGGGCAATCGGTGTGCAACGTTATATGTTAAGATAGAATAACATCCAACAGCATTAGAAGGAAAAACAGACTGGCAAGCTGTTGTTGCATTTCCGAGCTCTTGCATCACTCAAATAAAAATTTTTAAAAAAAAAGAACATACTATGCAGTTATAGGGTGTATAAAAAAAAGAGGACATCCTCAAGAGGGATGCATCCAGACACAGGCTGGCTCAAATCCCCACATGCAAACTCAGTTCCCCTTTGAACGTGAATGGATGGAGGACGCCTGGTGACTGAAGATGAAAGACGATTGCTTCTGTCCCGTCAGTCTATATATAGACACTTCCTCTTTTGGAAAGCACGCCAAGCTTAACCTTATTTTGTTTCCATCCAAGTGGCAGCACTAGAGGCACGGGCTGGTAACCAGTGTCAAAGCACGGCAAGGTTTTAAAATCATGGTACGTCTTTTAGTTTAAAGCAACCCTTCGTTGTGCTGCTGCCACTGCTCCTCAGCTGGCTGCTACATCGGGCTGCAGCTTGTGAGGCAAACTGTACTGTCTAGGAACTAAAACTCAAAACAACTCGACAAGAAACCCTCGTCGCTCTAAAAAAACACATTATAACACCATGTTAGAACTATGAATCAGTATGTCTACCTATTACTTTCCTGACTAATAAACATAAATACAATTATTTAAAATTTTTAAATTCACCAACTCCTCCGCCACTTGCTGCTGACCATCAGTCAGCTGGCTGCCATTAATCTCAAGACTATTAAGAAAGACAAAATCAGCTGGTTTGGAAATAAATTCCTCTAAAAGAACAAGAAAATTCATGGTGTAGAAACTTAGGAGATCATTCCTATTTGTTGCTTCTGTAATATTAACAGTACATCAAAAGTAACCAGCTTTATTCAGTACTTCAAGCTTTGTAGGATTGCCAAACATTTCACTAACCCATGAAATAAACATTTGAAATACACTGCTAAATTGTAGCAGGCTTTAATTTCGAACCATTTATGTCAGAATAACAAAATAAATATAATATATGATCCTTTTATAGCTGTAATGTTTAATATGTGGCATCACTCTGCACCAAAATGATACCACTGATGCTTTTTTAATGTTAAATAAAAGCAGACATGTATACGAGACAAGACGGGTATTTGTGCTTGGAAATCAAACATTCTGACCTGACTTGACCCGGCAAGATCTCTTTCTTCTTTCTTTTTAAACTCAAGTCAGAACAATGCCCATGAAAATCCCTCAAATCTGTTCAAATCCTTCAAGATTCACACCAGAAGGAGAGTTAAGAGCGTCGTATCTGCTGCCCAAGTATGAGCACTCGGTTTATTGTAGCTGAAGCGATCCTGCGTGAAGGGGACACATGACATACATGGGATGCTGCTCGGGGGAAAAACCCTCGGCTCGGTTTTAGACGTTCAAGAGTAAAGTCACACTGACATTTACTGAGATATTGCCGTGCTGGGATGGAAAGATATGACTGTTCTCCTTTATTATGCTTGCAGTTTACGATGGTTGATTATTTTTTGTATTATTTGTGCAAAAAAATGTATGGAGGTTTGAGGTTTTTAATAAATTTTTACCCAAAAGGGAGTTGCTTTTTCTTTTTTC
>JAVLVB010000476.1:419630-432146 GCA_032876305.1 Orestias chungarensis | reverse complement strand
AATCTTGCTTTTAGCAGGTCATAATGTTTTGATTTTTAAGAAAATCCATAATAAGATAAGCACAGTTTTCTCAGTGTTTAAAATTACCATTTGCAAATATTTCTTTTGTTCATTGCATATATATCATTCATATTGATAAAAATCAGGAAAAATATTGATACAATTCTGCAAACAAAATAATGTTTAACTTACCTGTAACAGTTCAAGCTCAAATCTTGCGTCCTCTCACTCCAGGGAGCACGAGCTCCTTATCTACCCGTTATCCAACCTATGTACTGACTCATTGCTCAATGTAAGCTTTCCTTTCTCCTCCTTTAGGAAGGCCTCCCAGTTTCTTGCTCTACCAGACCAACCTTGGAAACCACAGGCCTCATGCAGGGAACAGAAACCTATAGCAGTCACATGACAAGCATTCATAAAAAATGAGCTCACTGAGTTACCTTTTTCAATATGGATTCTCTTTGTGTCACCTTTGTAAAAAACAAATAAGTAAATAAAGCATCACCAGTCACACAAATCCTCTACACATTTCATTTTTGAAGTTCCAGACTGTAGTCATATGCTGCTGAGTCACAGTCTGTGATCAATGCAAACTTGGTGTGGCAGCAATAAAAGCAGCACAAGTACTCGGAAACCCCCAGAAAAGACAACTGACCCACTGATTTGCTCCAGATCAGCAGCTGACAATGCCTATTGGTTTAGTGATGTTGGAAATGTGGCGAAAAGTTCAGCAAAATATAGCAGAAGCAAGATATTTACGTAGCAACACTGTATTAAAAGACCCCTACGCTTATTTTATCAGTGACATAAATTCAGACTAAAGCTTTCTTTATTTTTTGGCTCAGTAAGGATTATTTCTGAACACTGACAATAGTTTTTAGTTTTTTTTGTATTCACAGTTTTATTAAGATTTATTCAAATCCAGAAGCTGACATAGATACTTAAATTTGAGGTTACCATATTTGGTCGAATGGCGTTCTTAGCTGCATAACTTGGGTAAATTATTTTACAAGCTTCTCCTGAACATTTCTTGTAATTTTGCCCCCTTTTCTTTGGGACTGAGATTAGGATTTTGTACTGATCACTTCAATACATTGACTTTGTTGTGCTTAATACACGTCTAATAGTATAAATTGAAGCCTGATGTCTTGACATTTAACTTTAAACTTCCAAATAATGTTATATTTTCTCTGTCCTCTTGAAAGAAGTATGGGAGTGAATAAAAGCTCTTCAATTTTAGTTTAATCAGACCACAAGATTTGTCTCATAATGTTAATGTATTTGATCCGGAGTGCATTTAATTTAATCTGCACTCTCTGGTGCTTTTGGATTGACGGCTTCTGCCGCTCTGAGCGGTCCTTCAGCCTGAGTCTGTAGAGATTTTACTGTGATTTATGACAATTTGGAGATAAAGTTAAATGTATCAATTGAACTGATTTTTGTGTTCATCTTAAACATATTTAAGATGTTGGAGAAAAAGGCAATGAAGATTTTTTTTTAATGAGAAAAATCCTAATTTTAAGTATAGAAAAACAAAATCGTCTCTCTCAGTCTAGAAACCCATTTCAAATGATCTTATGGTATAAATGATGAGGTGCACATGCTTAACAATTGTCCCCATTCAAAGCACCAATGAAACATCTGTCAGTACAGCAGCTTTTTTTTTTAAAAGTCCTCCAGCAGTTTATAGTTTTTTTTATTTAAGACAGTTCTTTTATTTGTTTCTAACCATTGTTATATTCATACATTTCATTCATCTTGCAACGTTGGTTGACACTTACCAGGTAGGACCATAGTTTAAGAAATGTATATATTTATTGTATTATTGTTTGGAAATACTTTGTAGACTTGCAGTATTAGCAGTTTTACAAATAAAGCAATGCAGTGCTGCCACTCCCCCAAGATTGCAGCACACCACCAGTCAGCTGGAGGGATTTTCCCAAATTCAAGGGACTATATTTATTCCTATTAGGTCTGTCTGTTCATCCGTCTGCTTGATTGCGTATGTATGTATTATTCAATCACAACTGTACTGTAATTCCAAGTAAACTGTAACTGGCGTAATTCAGCAATATAAAAACGTCACATAAAAACAAACACTTTCAAAGCAAAATGATCAGTTTTCAGAATCATCTCCAAAAAAGATGATTTTATATTTTATATTTAATTTTTACATTTGGTAGAATTTCTGATGATCTGAGTACTTAAACCACTTCTTCTACTGTATCCCATTAGCAAAGGTTTGCATGGGTTTTGCTTCCTCCTAGCACCAAGTAATTTTAAACATCTCACCTTACTATTGATGCGTGCAGTTTGGTGGCTCCATGCATTTATAAAACAGGGTTTTTATAAAGCAGATCAATCCCTCTTACCTGGAACAGACTGATTGAAAAGCTTAAAAATGTAATGATTTCTAAAAACAGAAAAAAGATATAAGCTCAAATATCTACATGGATTTGATGACATGTTTCTTAACAATTCTACCTTATCTGGCCCCTTTTATCAGAACAATTGCAGCTAATTTCAACGGGTAAGGTTCCTGTTAAAAAAAAACAAGCTTTTAAGTCTTGTCATTACGGTTCATGTTATTTATGTTCCTACATTTCTATTTAAAACTGATTCAATGTTTTTGGCTCATCCAAAAGTTTAAGTTAAGTTATAGTAAATAGAAATGTTGCAATTACAATCAAACCTGTGATATATTGAAAGATTCTGAAGCACCAATGTCACTGTGCTGTTAAAAGTCTACAATGAAACCGGTAAGGCTTTAAAACTTACGTAAGTAAACGATACCAACGGTCAAGCATGGTGGTGGTGGCATTATGCTTAGTGTTTATTTTGCTACTAGATGTTTTCTTGCTTTGCTCAAAGAGGTGAATAAATAAATAAAAATATGCCTTTAATCTCTTTTGTTTGTTATTGATTCTTGGAGACAGTGGCGCAAAAAGTGGGTATGCACTCTATGCAATGCATAGGGGCGCTGCACTAGAGGGGCTCCTAGTAGAAAAAATAGAAAACAATGTTTTTCTAGATGGCATTTTCCATATTTAACAGCATGAAATGATCAATAACAGAGTAACGGCACTGATTAGGCACGATGGAGCGGCAGAGAAAAAAGCTATCCGGGGAGAAAAACAGAAAAAGGAAAAGGGAGAAGAATAAAGATGCTGGCGGGATGAAAAAAAGCCAAAAGCCTTTAAATGTGGTTGAAACATAGAAAGAAAGTACCGTCAACAGGACAAGAGGGTTGTAAATATTCAGGTTAGCTAAAGCTAGCTTGATACAGAATCGTCCCATATTTGTCTGTTCAATGTTGCCTCCCCTATCGAAACGATAAGGGACGTGATTTGTTCAGTATTTCTATGAATATCAGATACAAACGCCTGTCACACACACATATCCACACACTAAGAGTAAGAATGACAGAAATAAAACTCAGGAAATATTAACACAGGAAAGCTAAATTGTCCAACGCTTAGCCCTCTACAATTTATTCATATGTATATTTATTATTATTGATTCTTTAATAAGAGATGAGTTGTACAAGTTTATGTGTGTATAAGACAAATTAGTCAAATGTCCCTACACCCCTTAGACTCAAAAGTGTTGGTGACCCATGTTACCAACCTTTTGGCAGGGGGACACTTGAGTTTAAATGTCTTATTCAATATCAGTAAAGTGGTGTTGTGATGTATCTAATAAGTCAGATCAGATGCAATGTCCAGTCAGTAACTGTAATCCAACAAGGAGATCATTTACATTTAAAGATTTTTTTTATTGTTTATTTTATTGCTGTATATTTTAAAGCTACTTAACACAAAATTGATGTCATCCAGCTGTGAGGATGGAGATAAAGAAGAGAAGATGACAGAGGAAGAATCAGGACAGACAGGAGAAGGCAACAGGTTGGTCTAGTATTAGGTGGTAGTGAAGGAACAGCTACTTAATCCCAAGCAAAAATATTTAAACATTATTTTAAAAACTGTATTAAGATCTGTAATTTCTACAACTAATATAAAATGCTTTTTTGACCTTATGACTTAGTGGAGAATTCCACAGACAAGGGGTGAAAGAGGCAGACATGAGGTCAGTAATAGAAGAGAAAAGTGATGACATCAGGTAGGAATAATTATTTTAGGGAGGCAACAAAAACCTAAATACCATGATGGTTTGAATTTCTGATGACCATCTTTCATTGAGTTCTTTTTTGGGAAAATTAGTGCAGGCAGACATGGCGACTCAATCACCACAAAGGAGAATGTGGAACAGAAAGGTGCAGATAATGAAGAAGGAGAGGAGCAGAGAGGTCCAGGTGATGAAGAAGAGGGAGAGGAGCACAGAGCTGCAGAGAGAGTTGAGGCAAGGCTTTATTCAGAAGATCCATCTGAATGGCCTTTACCACACAAAACAGAGGACACATTTAGGCAGTATATGGGTGAAAATGGCCCACAGAAAGTTTCTGATGCCCCATATCAGATCAGAGTAGAGTAAGAGGTGTTTTTCCAAATCATACTGTTTTCGTTTACTGTCTAATGGAGAGAAAGTTGAACGAGATTGGTTACTGTATTCCAAAAATACTACAGTCTTTGGTTTTGCATGTAAGCTTTTTGGTGAAGCTTAAGTTTCTAACATATGCCTTGTGGCGGGGTATAATAAGTGGCAATGTCTTTCAAAAACACTGAAGCACAATGAAACCAGTAGTTCTCACAACTCTTAATATGTAACATAAAAAAACTCATAATATGACTACTGTATTTTCTAAGTGCATGACTAAGGGAGGAAAGCTGTATGAGATAGGTGGCGGCAGCGGGGAGGGGGGTAATAGTAAATAAATAAATATTGTGAAGTGAACATTAAAAATGTTTCTTATGATTATTAATGTGGGTTGCCAGTTTGGATGAGGCTTCCTATCAAGCTATAAGAATGAAGGAAAACATGCTAACAAAATGCCTCAGGCCTGCAGCCCATAGGCGGTTCTAGACACAGGCTTACATAAGTGGCTCTTTGGCAGACTTGTGCAAGTTTACGTCGGGGGGCGGTGTGACATGTTCGCATCCACCTCAAAAATATGTAGTTGCGCCCCTGCTTGGAGACATCTGAACAATGACTTTAATCGCTCGTCAAACTGGCTCAGGAAAAGTTGAAGCAGGGTAATATTAAGCTCCATCAATTAACCCCAACCTCAACTGTAGGAAATCACCCAAATTAAAGGAAGAATTTAAACAGCTGAATCGAGTTCTTGTCTTTAATAATCACTGCAGTTGTGTAGTGCATACTCATTCCACCCCCCAAAAAAGACCGGATCAAATGTATCACTGAAAGTCCAAAATGAATATGACATTCTTGCCGAAGAGTGTTTGTCAACTTCTGCCAGGAATTGCACGTCTTTACAAATTTTCCTAAAGCGTGAAAGCAATTGCCCCTTAACTCTTGTACTGTCTGGCATCTTCCAAATGCATACCCGCTACAAACCACAACTAAATACACTGGCTACAGTTACTTCCCCATTTGTCATCAAGTACTGAGTATTGCATGTTATCTAAAGGTCCAAGTTGCAGCAACTGTACCATGACCAATGACACAACTGTCTGAATCTACCTAGGAAATTTGTTTTTTTTTTGGGACTCCTAAAGCACCTGAATTTCATCTTTTGGTACAAAAGAAAAATAATGCTACACGAGCCACTCAACAAAACACCAAACATCCTCTGCACAAATTATTCATGAACCAAAATAATCACTTAAGACTGAGGCATTTGTTTACTTTATGGCACTAGGTCCGGTACAAGGAGGTTTTATTAAGTCCACAGCAAACGTCTCATAGGATGACCGTCGTCTGGCAGGACGATGTTCATGTTTACCATGACGATCTAAAAGGTTCCTATCTATTATTCAAACAATGTTACAGAGATAATTTAAGCTGAATAGGAAAAACAAAGAGTATGACTGACCGATTTTCCTATTCGTCAGTTTTTGCACTTCTTCTTGAAGTAATCTCCCACCTTGTTGGTCTCTGACTTGAAGTGGAGCTCTGTGCCCGTTACTTGTTCAGTCAGAGACCAATAAATCTGATCCGTCAAGACTCACGCTCCTAATATCAGTCCAGAAAACCTTTGAAAAATGTATCTTCAGATATTTCCTGGCCCAGTGGTAAGCTAATTTGTTTGTTCAATGGACGTTCGGTTTCAGTCCTCGATGGATGGCCTCTTCTGCAAAATGAAAAGAAGCTACCAAATAATAATGGATACCTTGATAAAGTCCTTTGACCACACCTCAAAGGAAGGCATGCAGATAAAAGGAATTGTCAGTGATTACAAGCAGATAGAAATGTTAATGGGCCACATCTTTATGATTGTTTTTATTCTTGCTCTCGAAGAAGGCGGACGCTTTTCTGTCTGTCTCCCGACCTTACCCTTATCTGTCCTGCTTCAGCCCTGTGTTTGTGTCTTTTTCATTCTCTTTTGGAGCATCTCTTTACATATCTTCCAAAACCGAAAAATATGGATCTGGACAGCTGGTCTCTCAACGCAATTGATCAAATTTTCCTGACGGGAAGACAGGGCAAAGAGGAACCCTCGTGTCCAGACGGGACAGCGTTCGCAGGATATACAATGGATTCCTGGATGAAGTGGAAGATTGTGTGTTTGTCGAAAATGTCAGTCGAGGACGTGGAAGATCTGTACATGATTGGATTTATGATGACAGGATTTCTGCTTTTTGGTATCGGCGGTTACCTGATGTATCAGCAAAATAAGAAAACGTCGGCAATTGTCCTGGCTATTGAAAAGCGTCTGGGAGCATATGAAGGTGTCTGGAGAGCGACCAACACTCAGACTGAGATGGCGAACCGTAAACTGGATGTGATTCGTGAACCGGATCGCAGGCAGGCTGCGGGTTCTGGACTCCCTCACGGAATGGTATAATCTTGGAGGAAGTTGGTCTCTCAGACGGGCGGAAAGGTCCAGATTCGGCTGATCGGACTCGCCATTGAGAGACAGCGGGACTCAAGGTAGACAGAAAACATAAAGTCTGCCTGACCCAAAACAAATCATTGTTTTCCTGATTTGGCTCCCCGGGGCGACCTTGACGGTCTGCTATCTTTCATCTACTCCTGGAAACTATGTAAACAAGCTGCTCCTTTCCATTACAACCCTACCCTCCCCCTGACATCTGTGGAACTGTTTGAACTGAATAGACCTATGTTATCATCGAAGGACAGAGCAGCTCAATGCTCCCAGACCTACACATACACTCGCACACACTGATACCAGCTCTGCATACGCCTTCATCCTCATCTTCATCCCAAGGCTCTGTTCTGTTGTGTTATTGTTGCTTCGTTTTGTGCAGAGTTTTTTTTGGAACTTCAAGCTGGATCCTGTCAAGGATAAAGTGTGAATTGTATTTTTTTCCCCTCATCTTTCCCCATGTGTCATTTTTCCTTCGTCCTTAAGGACACGACAGCGGCGTGCCACAGGTGCAGCGGCTACGGGTCTTCGTCACCCTGTAATTTCATTCGTGCTGATGTACCCCATGTGATTGACAATAAATTGTTTCTGATTCTGATTGTCATAGATTCTTGATTTCAGGTTCTACAGTTTCTTCTAAAGTTGTCTAGTTTTGCAGCAAGATGAGGTATTTGTTTAGCACATGTATCGGAATTATGTTTGTCTTTAAAGAAAGAGGAACATGACACACAGGAGAAGGATGTAACATTGTACGTCCTCCTTTCAATGTGGGACATTTGCTGTAAACCCCATAAGCAATCATGGTAACAAGGTGGAGATGGAATACTGCCATGGGCTGGTATTATTAAACATTAGCTTTCCATTGAAGATGGGACCAAAGTCAATTTCCAGTTTTTAGAAGACACTTTATTCAAGCAAGTCTGCATCGGTCAAAAAGACAATGATTTTATGCTGGAGAACGCTCCATTACATGCATTCAACTGCTTCTTTTAAAGGCATTTAGGTTAAGAAACTGATGACATGCCCTCCCTTCCTAACTTGACCTGAACTAAGAAATTAAGGGCAGTTTCTTAAACAGCAGATTTTCAGTTTAGGAAAACCGTCCACCTCTTTGAACAGTGGAGGCTGTGGTGACTGCTGTGCATCAAGCTGTTTGTCAACAGATCAACAAACAGAAAGACTGCATAAATGAAAAGTTTACTAAGGTGCTTAATATGTTTGTAAGCCTTTGTAATTCTCACTTGAACAGATGAAAAAATACACGTTAGATGGGAAAATGTGTGCACAATTCTGCACAACAATAGTTGCTCCGATATTTGTACGCATATAAAAGTTATGCCAAAACATATTCTTTTTGGTTTCACTGATGTCGCTGTAGTTGGTGATTAATAAAAAAAATAATCCTTGGAACTAAGGCCTACCTAATAATTGTGCATATTGTATATGTTAGTCCTCAGAAGTCATACATCTCTTCTGTTCTGACAGTTTGGCCAGTCCCTCAGAGTGACATCTGAACCCAGATCGTTCCATCGGAGCCCCAAAAGCCTCGGAGCCCCGTCCCGATATGAGGTGGCGGAACAACGGGGAGAACCCTGGGAGGAACTGTGATGAAGAACATCTCACTGTTCTTCTGGCTCCTCTTCTGACTGGAAAGCACCTCAGAGACAGATCGAAACCAACCTCCAGAAAGACAATACTTGAGAAAACTTTGTGTGCGAGAGTGTGTGTGTGAGAGAGAAAGAGGAGGGGGTTAAAACTCACACCTCTTTACTACTCTTTTCCCAAATATATATTGTTAGGGCCTAAACTTTAACGTATTCATGCTGCACTGGAGAGAGAAGGAAACCTGGGATGAATCTGTTAAAACCCTGATCAACGCTGACCTCTAGTGGCTCTTTTTTGTAACAACAAAAATATTTAGAGAAATTCAAACATCTAAAAAGAAAATCAAATGCCAATATATTAGAGAATGTTAAAAATCTACATTTACTTCGCAATTCACCTCAAGATAAAAAGTTAATGAACCCCATTCCACTATTTCATACAGTAAATGTTCATGGGATGGGTAGGTTGCTGTAATATAAAAACCAAAAACAAACATTTCTTCAATTGTGCATTTCTTTCAAATTTCTTCATCAACTGAATATATTTTGCTCTTCAGATTTTTCTGCCATAACACAGTGACAGAAAATGCACAATTGCCCAAGAGAAAAGGTTGTAGCCAGTTGTTTAATACAAATAAAAGAAACTTATGTTGCAAAATCATATTTTAAAATTCTAAAAACAAAAAATGCGTTCATCAGTGTTTGTTTGTTTGTTTTTACCAGTAAAATACTTCTATGATCTGGGGAGAAGGGTGGCCACGAAAAAAGGTTGATTTTGGGTGTAGTGAAGCATTTGATGTCTATCTGGCCATGTGTTTTACTCTTTATTTACTTTAAAGTCTCAGTGATGATGCATTTCAATTTTCATTTTTGTTAGAGAGATTTCTTAGAGATTTTGCTGTGGACTTTCATGAGTTTCCCATGGCCTTAGGCAGGGAACAGGTCTTTACTTAGTCATGTCTCTTCTAGAAATTCATTTTAAGATTTATGTCTCATCCACCTGGACTTGGTCTTTTACCTTTTTGACATGCACGTGTTTTGTCTGTCTCAGAAAGGTAAATGTTCTGTTATTACATTAGCAAAGGTTTAACTCGGCCATCAAAAAAAAAGTTACACACAGAACACAGCAGTGAGACAAACCGTTGATTTGAAACTTACGTGAAGAACTTTCCTTTGTTCCTTCCCCGTTGCAAACCTTTCCAGGTTAACTTACAGGGTAGAGGAGACAGGGGTAAAATAAGATATTTATCATATATAGGATCACTATATCAAGGCAACCATAGTTTTGACGCCAACCTGTATATCCTCACAGATTTAAAAATGTTGTGAATCACTTTAAACAATCACAATGAGCGTGCGCTAAACTGTTTTGCTAATATAGCATACAAAAAAAAAACAAATTCTCATGGCCCAAACAACCCCACTTAAGTGGGTTTGTTGCAACTTAAGCTCATATTCCACCATCGACACACATAAAGCAGATTTGAACATTTTTACACACGTGCATCAATGATTAATCTGGGTTTCCTAAAATTTTTCCAGTTGTCAAATATTCCCAAACTGATTGTCTTGACAGTAATTACTTATATTTATTTTATCTAAATAAAACATCAGAGGTGTCATTGCATATTATCACTTGTTCCATGTAACTTTACCTTGGAATATCAAGCTAGTTCGAGAGCACCAAAGACCAAGAAATGGACTTTTACCACCTGAAAAAGTCTCCAATCTATTTTTATCTTCTTCATTTCATAATTTGCTTAACCCGTTATTATGTTTGCTCTTTACAGAAAATTCCGTACATATATCCATGGGAAATGAAGGCTGCAGATTGTGGGCCACCAAAGAACTTACTGTGTGAAACATCCATGGTAACTGGACATGTAAAGCCTTTCTGATACGAGGGAACTGGCTGATACAAAGTCAAGGCGTTAAAACATAGAAAATATTTAGGCAATTTAAATGAATTTGCAGTGCAACTCCATTGGTCGATGGAGTTGCACTGCCTCTTATCGTCTCCATTTAATAAAAACTTTCATGAGGTGATTTAAGAGAGAGAAAGCTTCCATCGGACCAAGTGTAAGCTTAATCCTCCTACATCCATTAATAAGTGTACTAAATCAAAATGCAAAGAGTGTTATTTAGAACAAACATTATCTAAGCTCACTTTGTCTATTATTGTAGAACACGTTGTGTTAAATAAATTCATATGTATTTTTACATCTCTTGAATTTGAAAATCAAATTAGCAATTAGCTTAAAATTACTTTAATATATTTGAGCTTTTTCTGGTCTTTTAGTTCAATTCCCTCCGTTTTCCTGGGTCTAGTGTCTGTCCTCCTACTTTCTCCTCCCTCGTGCCCCCTGACTCACCGTGATGTGACTTTCCTCCCACCGTATCTGTGATGCACGCTCAGTTCTGTCTCCACCCGCTTTTTTTCTCTGGGAGAACAGAGCTGCCGGGACATGCCGAGCTAAGTCCGATTGTCAGACAGTTCTGTGTGAAGGTGGAGCTCCTGTTTGGGTGTGAGTACATTTCATTGTCAATGACTTGGGTTTGCGCGTTCCTATGTTGCGCATCATTTGTTCCTTCACATGGGTGGGAAAAAACTATAAAAAAAAGACATGGCCAGGAAGGTCTTTTAATCGAATTATGTAGCTTTTAACTTTTCTGTAGTTTATTACCACATAGTTTCCCATTTCAGACCACATTTATGTTCCCTAATAAGATAAAATGCCGATTAGGTTAGGTGTGGATTGTAAACAGAAACAAAAGACACTAGTATCAAATTAAAAACCTAATCAGTTTAACTTATACATATAGGTTAAAAAAAAGAGAATTTACTTCTACATAAAAACTCTTTATTGCTTACAAATACAGCCTACCAAAAGTAAATCAGAGACCAGAGGAAGAAAAACAAACATACATTTCTCATCAGTACAGTAAAGCACTTGTGGTTTTACAGTGACAAAGCAATGTTGAACAGGAAACCTTGTGTCCACTAAAAGTAAAAAAACTTCAACCAAATTATAAAATAAATGTAGCTAAACGGCTGCAGGTTAGACAGACATAGGAACAACTGCAGTACTGACAAACGCACGAGAAGAGTTCATCAGAGCATCTGCATGTAAATCTAAAATAGAAACCAGATCACTTCTCGGCAGGATATTTGTCTCGACATGAAGCAAAGTGCGTGAGCAAAAACCAGTTCTTCCACTAGGATAGACGTTTAACGATTAACCACAAAGACAAAAGGTAAGCTACAACTTTTTTTTTTCTTCCCCACACACAGTGAGTCATAGTGTTTGAAACTTTGGTCTATGTTTGACATCAAAACCAGCAGTAGATAACAACACCATTAAAACAGAATAAGTATATATATGATTGACGTGAATGTAATATTAAAACCAAAATAAGCTAAATACATGTTCCCTTTTAACCATTAATGACATCTTCTTGATAACATTGCATATTAATTATACAGATCCCCCCCCCCTCCCATTTTTTTGTTTTCATTTCTTGTTGTTTTCAAAAATATGAAATTGTCAATATAAACATTACTTAACTAGAAAAATCCACGAGAGATCTGGAAGATTTCTGTGAAAATTACACCATTGACACATCTGTGGACGTTCCCCACATCAACACATAATAAAAAACGGAGAAAACAGCAAGTTCCTAAAAAAGGAACACTTTTTCTTAAAACCAACTTGTATGTTTCTGCTTGTACAGATTTTTTATGGTTGACTTTCTTTAAACAGTGTAAAAAGATTAAAAAGTATTATTTCTCCTGCGCAAAAATAAAGGCAAATATGGATTTCTTGTAGTTTATACAAAAGTAATTATAATTATACAAATACCTTCTTCAGGATAAGTGCACTTGGGCATTATTGCTTTGAGAATTATAGTTTGTGACAATGTTTAGCTTTGTAAAAAAACAAGAAAAAT
>JAVLVB010000476.1:392129-403086 GCA_032876305.1 Orestias chungarensis | reverse complement strand
TTTTTTTTTTTTTTTTTTTTTTTTTTGCATCTATGCATGAAAAGTATCCTTTCTGACGTAGCGCACCTTAAAGTCATCTGCCTTGTTCTGCTGGTGGTGGAGCTCCAAGATCCAGATGCAGGGAATGACGCTTATGAGAAACAGAAAAATTGTGGGAGAAAACCTGCAATGAAGGAGAAATCAGTTTAATAGTACTGCTCCAGAGTAAAGCAGATTTAAAATATGTAAAATAAAAAAGATGTAAGTGGGCAACGTGTATCACTGGAGGTAAAAGAAGATCTAAGAAGTTTAGCTGACAGGGTACTAATAATTCAAGATTTAAAAAAATGTTAATCACGGTTTCCTAAATAACAATTTTATTTATTTTGTTTTCCAATTCTTAAATTTTCAAGTAATGTCAAACTAGTAAAAGCTATCTTCTTTATTACTCACTCAAGATAATCCCCCACCAACCACAGATTTTTTATGACTTGCTTAATAATTAAAGGACAATACAAATATTTTTAATGCATTTCCGACCACTAAGAAAAAAATCGAAATGGAGTTATTATGGTCTTATAGCACATTCTAAATAATCTCTGTACTCTCCATGAAATCGTCCAGAAAATAAACCAGATAAGAGTACATGATTGCTACATGATGAGTTTTGCAGGAGTCTGGTTCCCCGCCCCACCCCAACCTTTCTGTCCCAGGACAATTGCAATAGTGGGACAAGCAGGATGCAGAGGGCTGGGTTAGAGTTAGAAAGCTTCACGTTGTTATTAGACTGCATAATTGTACATTATACCACTATTGCTAATGTGAAACATGGTTATGAACATCAGTTTTTACATACAGATAAAAACCTAAATGTTCTACAGTGATCGTTGTAAATCATGGAATAGAATACATCACATATTTATAAAAAACAAAACATGCAAATTTTTCTCTTTTTTTTAACCATTTGTAATCCTGTCCTTTTCGCTTCATCAGGGTTACTATCATTTCAACAACGAGCGGCAGAAAGAGAAAGGTCAGCAGCCAGTAATGCTGATTTCCCTTGACCCATGTCACCCTCCAGACGGCAACCAGTGAAACCAGGATAAACAAAGCTCTGGTGATGATTGCACTCAGAAAGCTGAAAAGACCCATGGTGCCTTGGCTGCTCCGTAATCCTGGAAGGTTCGGATCCTGGATCGTTGCTGGAAGCTGTTCCCACACTGAGAGGCGAACAAAAAACAGGGCAGGAGTTTTCAAACAAAGTCCCCAAACTTGTAAGTCCGCCTCCTTTCGACCTCCCACTCCCGCATTAAAGCGTTGGTGACTCAGATAACGTTGAGCAATGACGTTGCATGTTGCATGTTCTCCGGGCTGCCACAAAAACCCCATTCACAACTTTTCTCGTTGTGATTTATGCATGACATTTTGACTCCACTGCAATCTCTTTGTGCAGAAAGCAGCTTCACATCCTCACTTTATTTTAACAGGAATGGAAAGCTGACTGGGAAGCTGATGTTTTTTGCACTTTACTCTGAGCCGTGCTGTGGAAGAGATTATGTTATTTTAGTGAAACAGTTAAGTGTTTTTTTAAGATTGCTAAAGTGGCTGTTTGCCCAGGACAACACAACAGGAAGGGAACAAACAGTAAAATGAATGAATAAAGTTAAAGTCCCTTTACTAAATTGTTTTCTATTACTATTCTCTATTACTGTATTATGTACAGAGATTAAAACAGAGTTAGTAAAAGGTTCTTTGCTGTATGGAAACCAGGTGACTTTTATTTTTGGGTCAGAAATGTAGCAGGACATTCCAGATAAATTAATGTAGGTATTTTTCACAGGGTGAATATATGAACAAATAAACAGCGAGGCAAAGTAAAATATTACAACTTATTATAATTTTTTTTTACTGAGGTGGGGGCTTTTTGTGAACTGTTTAAGAAAGAGTGCTGACATTGCACATAAAGAGATGTGTTACTGTTGTCTGAGCCTCTACCAGTAACTGAGACATTAGAGCCTTACCAGAAATAATAGAGTTCAACAGAGGTATAATAGTTTGATAGGATGGGAACAAAGGTCCTACTTGCTCAGTATGTAAGGATGTGCATTTATCATATGTGAGGGTGTCTGCAGATGCCATTAAGTAACATGTGAGCCTACTACCAGGCTTAATGATGCCTTTCTGCTAAAGCCAGATGGACCAGTGCTGGAAATGCTGTCACTCTGTGTCTCAGTGAGGTATTGTCTGGGTCTGGTGATCTCAACTCAGTTTTTGGTGTTTCAGTTGTCCCAGTTGCTTCTAAACATAAAGATTAACGCAAAATCCTCTGAAGCAATTCCTTCCTGGTTCTCAACTTGTACCTTAAACTTTGTTTAGCAATATGAAGTTAGTCTTACAACCTTTTATCTCTTTGTGTACTTCAACTTCACTACTTCACCATATCTTATTTTTTTATGGTTAGAACAAAAACAAAAGTCAAACCCAAACCCTGGAGCTGATCTCAGCTGACTTTGGCTGAGAATCAACATGCTCTCAGCATTTCATTGGACAAACACAGAATGAAAAGCAGCCACTCACTGCCAAACTCACTGCTACGTTTGTTTATAGGTGTGCGTGCTAGAAAAACAGAAACGTGGGCAAACTGTTCAAAATATGTCTTGCTTACATTTGGAAAAAGCGGGAGAGCTGGAAACTAAAACGACCTCCAAGTTCCCCTCTGTTTATGTGTTGTTTTTTTACATACTTCTGTTTAAATTTTCTTCATAGTTTTCAGGTAGTTTTACAATTCTGCAATTGAAACAAGGAATAGTTTTGAATATAAGACTATACATTTTATTTTGATATTTAGAAAGTAAAAGAAAAACTTGAAATAACTTTATTAAACCTTAATTTACTAATATTATTAATTAACCTTGATTTTGGGATTCACTGTTTTCAGTGTTGAACAAGGAACTATATAAAGTTTTGGGAAATAATAACTATGTTTCACAACACAGATATTAAAAAAAATGCAAGAAAAGTATCCAAATAGGAGGTAAATTGTTGTTTTTAAGCAAATTCATTAAGAAAAGTAACCTGTGTCTTTTAAAGTTACTAAGTTGATCTATTGTGACTGCTGACTTTATCCTTCAGTTCCTCTGTGGGATTTTGCTGTGTCAGATTTTTCTTCTTCTCTCCCATCAAAAGAAGCTCATGTTGAGATTAGAGTTTGTGATTCCTTTGCAACTCCAGGAGGTTTCTTTCAACTGCTGTTGTATTTTTCAGCAGGATGTCATTCAAGAATACAGACGAGGAAGTGAAACATAAGGAAACCATGTCAGTATGAAGCAGAGAATATTACTAAGAATATTGGTTTGTGAGCGCATCTAATCAATTCAAGTCCTAGTTTTAGCCAAATACATAATATTCTCTTAATTCTATAATTAAGTAAAGAGGGGGATGAAGTACTATGCAAAAGTATTCATACCCATAAACTTTTTATTCACAAAACAGCATTTTATTGTGTTTCATTGTAATTTCCTGTGATGTACATAAATTATACATGAAGTTAACTTATTTTTTAACGAATAGAAAAAGTCTCAAAGTGTGGTTTATATGCAGCTAATTGGTCTTTTTTTTTTTTTTTTTTATGATTGAGACCGAAAAACAATCCAAAAAAATTCTGAAGACACAAAGGCCCCAATTTACATACATTTACCTTTGTATTCTTTCTTAGCATCTAAAGCATATTTTATACTTCTTGGAGTGCCTGAGTTTATTAAAGAGGCTATGATGGAAATGTAATCAATAGGGTCCGCTAGAGAGGCTCAGATTACTTCCCTTCATACAAGAGTCATTGTCTTTCGAAACAGGATAATGTTAGACTTTATATAATAAGCGAGATATCCCAGTGTTCTCTTTTGGAAACAGTTTGTTTTTTGTTTTTATTTCATACTCATGTATGGACGCTCACTAAGACGCATTAAAAAGCCTTTTGTTAACTGTTATTATCTGATGCAGATGAAAATCAAGCTGTGTTTCCCCCTCTGTGCATCTGATTTCTTTTAATTGTGTGTGGATTGACTGTTTGATGATTTGGGATATCATTGAATAACCAGGATTTTTTACAGAGCTAACAAAGTAATGGGGGCTTAAACATATAACACATTTTTTTGTTCATTGTTAAAAGCAAAAGCATCGTACAACAAATCTACCAAATTCCAAGAAGATACATCACAGGTTTTAATTGTAGCGTGAAAAAAATCTTCCATTATTGATGTTATGAAATGCACGGTACAGCCTGATAAACATATTTTTATTCATTTATGCAGAAAGCAGTAGGTCGAGCTCTGCTGGGTTTCTAAAATTAAAACATAAACCTTACTTCATGCACAAAAAAAACCGCATGCACACATATCATATTGCTCCAGTTGGCTGCATGCTGACTTATTTTTTTCTGAAAATGGACCTGGGTATTTAGCACAGCAGAGAGTAAAAACAGCAGGAAATTGTGTGACCTTGGAAAGCAGGCAGACTTTTTCCTGTCTTTGTTCCAAAATGCCTGTCATCGTACTGCAGCCTGCATTACATATACATAAAACTAAAGGAGGCCTTTCAGATGGATGAAGGAAAATAGACTGGCTGCAAGAAAAGAGAGTGTTGGAAAGAGTTTAGTTTTTCAAGAAACTACAAAATTCCTATAAACAAAATACAGCAAATATTTGAGAAGATCAAAAAGAAAGACAAAAAAACCATGGAACAAATTTGCCTGAATTGAGTTCCCTGTTGAGCTCAGCAGCTCATTCTGTCACAAACTGAGAAAGCATCTGTGAACGGAGACAAACTCTCCTCTGTAGGTTGAAGCAGAGAGGGTCTCCAACATCAAACCCCAGACCAGACAGAGGTTGCTGCTCAGCATTCAGCTCTTGCCTGTGAGGAGATAAAAATGACAGAAATGGCCAAAAAGGGCTCTTAGGACTGATCACATAACAGAGACTCCCCTACATGCAATTCTCTTAATCAGCTCATCTACGAGGCTGCTCCTAAATTATCTTGCCTCCGATGGGAATTTTATGAAGAGCATCATCGATAAAGAGTCAAGACATCAGATTTAAAATAAAACAGTAAATATTCATTCTGCTCTTTAGTATTAAATCCTTTCCTAAGTGCTATAAAACAGAAAATGCACACAAGACACAATTGTTTTCCATTTCATTACTTTCATTCACCAACAATTTCAGCTTCATTACTTTCATTAGGGAGTCTCTGCGGCTTTAGCTCAAATCAAACTAATAAAGTCAAGATCTTCGATCAAGCTCTAATTCCGATGTATTCATCCAATTACAATCTTTCGACATACTTTATGTTTATGGTAATGTTTTTTTCTTGCGCCTTTTTTGCTTTGTGAATTGGAGAATTATCACGGCATCATCAATCAGAATAAGAATCCCCCTCAAAGCTGCAACAAAACACGTCTATAAAAGCAGGATGTTAAAATGCAAACACACAATGTATTTTATGTCGACACGGCCGATGATAAAGAAAATCACATCGACTCCATAGTTTGAATTAAACGTTATAATGTTATAATGGTAATAAAAACACATCATTTATCAATTACATGAATCTAGACACATGTCATTTCTCACAGAGATGTGTTTTTGTACGCTTGCAGGGATTTTCCATTGACATTTTTTTATTTATATATTCTAACCCTACACCTAAATGTAACCAGAACATGCCTAACCCTAAATATAACCTTAACTCACATCGTAGTCCTAAACTAAACTTAAACCTGAAACCTGAAAAACAGCGCTGCTCCTTGTAGGCTTTCTGTCTCCAAAATGTTTTTATTTGTTTCTAAAATGTCTACATACATAATAGTTCAGCTTTCATCATTTATTTGCAACGAATCCTATGTCTTTTCTACTTTAAGCCAGCAGGTGACGCTCAACATCACCAAGCATACATAAACACATCCGTGTGTGTGTGTGTTTGTGTGTGTGCGCGCGCGCGCGCGTGTGTGTGTGTGTGTGTGTGTGTGTGTGTGTGTGTGTGTGTGTGTGTGTGTGTGTGTGTGTGTGTGTGTGTGTGTGTGTGTTTGTGTGTACATATATGTTTTGATGGTACCACTTTACTTGTTCTAAGCTTTATTTTGAGGATCTTGTGTCAAACGCCAATAAATATTTGATTTTATTTAATTTTAAAAACGTGAACCTGGAAAAACTGACAGAGGACGATATAGTTTCCCATAAATACACTGTTTTCAAATATCTTTAGCTTCAGCTGAGACAGATGGGTTAATAAAAGCCAAAAAGGATCTGGTCCCAGTTCTGTCTCAGAAACACTGAAGCAAGTCACAAAGGTCAAGTATTTTGCACGGGAGAAACTGGACTTAAATGGGTAACACATGACTGTCTCTGTCTCAGTCCTGACAGCTGCAACAGGCCGGGCCGTTATTGGACAAATATGACTCCCCTCGGAACAGAGCAAAAGGCCTTTCCCAGCGTGGAATCTCTGACGTAAGCCACCAAATAAAGAGATATTGAGAGGGAATGTGGAGCGAAACACACCGAGTTACCCTCAAACCAGATTCGCTTTCCTCTCTCTCTGTTTCTGGGCCTTTTTAAACTTTAACCTGACAACTGCATTAGCAATCAAAACAAAAGGCTATTATGGAGCAGAGCGCCGGACCCTGGCTGTTGCTTGGCTCATATTCCCTGTACAGTAAACAGCCCACAGATGTTTTAGATTGATATTAACAACCTTAATTTGTCCTGCAGCATAAAATCAGCACAGCATAGGGTGAGGATTAAGTTCTCAGTCATGCATCACACACACACACACACACCATGGAGAGCAATCTAATTTAACCTGAGTGGAGTTTACAGTGAGTGGGTTTTGCATTGGTCATTAGTTGTCTCAAAATACCACTCTGTCACCATAGCAACTTCGAGTAACTACTAAATGGCCTCATAATATAAGATGAATTTTTAATGTTAAGTGGGTGGTTTTTTTTTTAATATGTGTACTCAGGCTTTGCATGCAAGTCTGCATTAAAAATAATCAGCGGTGCTAAGACGTATGTCTAAAACACTTCGCTCCAACCTCTGTCTTAAGGTTTTAAATGTCCTCTGCTTTATGTAAATCGCAGTTTCCGAAATGGCAAGCTATTAAAAAATGTGCTTGCACTAGGACTTTAATGAAAATGCCGGAATTATGCTTTTACCTTTAACCAAACAGTAGGTCACGAAGCGCGCTGTAGAAGTAGCTTGATCATTTCACAAAGAGGTCCCGCTTCACCGACTCTCCCAACTGAAGGGCAAAATAGAGGAAGTGAGATGGTAAAGTGATGCTGTGTGATAATGTTAATGTATGTGGGTTGTGTAATGATTTTAGTTCGCATTAGAAAGTGTTTTTGTTCACTTAAAGTCACATCTGACAGACTCAGTGAAGTCTGATTTGATTTGGATAGCAGACTTTGATTTGATAAGTGTGAAAAGAAAACTGTGGAGTAAGTAAAAATGTTTGTGTATCTATCCATCCATCAGATGACTGTATATGGTGGACAGTGATGAATAATAAGTCTGTTCCGGTCTATTTTCTAACCTAACAAAACCGGCTGGCAGAATCTTACCCAGAGTTTGTGTCAAGCTACCTAGTTTCTATCCTAACAATCCAATCCCAGCATTTAGGTTGGAGATATATCCAGCAGGCAGACTCTGTGACCTCTTTGCTTTTAAACAATGGGGCTTGTTTTCTGTGTTTCTTTTTCAAACCCCAGTGGTGTTCAACTCGCTCATTGAACTGAACAGATCCAGAAGTCACAGGCAGCCGTAACTCAATCTAACAAAATGCCTTTTCAATCACTCTCATTCTTTATAGTTTTGCCCAACAGGCATTTACATAAATGCATTATTCATGGTGCTAATCCCGGTCTCAGATGGGGATATATAAAAATGAGTCCGTGTGTCCTGATGTGTATGCAGCAGGCAGGGGGACTGGAGCCGCCTATTTTGTTTGTATTTTGCACATTTGTGATTCGGCGGAGCGCTCTCTGTCAATGAAGTGAATTTACATTTGCCTAGTCGGTAATGACACAAAACCCATACTAATGTTAACAAGCGTGTGCGCTCAAATTCACATCCCCCTGCCGCATGATTCCATTTGTGCGCCTCTTAATAAAACGACTCACTTGATATTTTTAGACAATTCAGCTGTAATAGTTCCTGGTGAATGTGAAATTGGGTTTTTTCAGGCAATTAGTTCATTGTCATGGCAGTCATACAGGCTGAGCCAACCAAAGTTTGCCTGGTTAATCACAATTACCCCCTGGAGTGTAAATTTATGGCATTAGGTGCGATAAGGGATGCAGTAATAAAGGGACACACTAACTGGTTGGTTGGGTAAAAAAGGAGTGAAAAGAAACAGAAAAGAATATCAACAATGCATAAATCGAATCAGCTATAATGCTTTAAATAAACATTTAATTTAAAGAATTAAAGCAGAAATAATTTATTTCAAATCTTATTTGTTCTGTTGTGATGATACATATCAATTATTTGCTTGCAGATTCTCCTCTGCTGCTCTGAATGACTCTCTGCATCACAAATGAACCAGGTATCCTTCCCTAAGCTTACCTTGGCAGTTTGCTTGAAAATATCTATTTTTTTTTCTAACAGCCCTGCCTAACCTTGACCAAATGCTGACTTCAATGTTTTCAATAGAGGTATTTTAGCGGCAAGCTTCGCTCAGAGACATAAATTCGTCAATTGAAAATTATTTTGAGTGTCTTAGCTGAGCTAAAACAGCATCTTGTTACACAGTTCATGCAGCTATCTGTTTTAAATGTTATTTAGTTGAGGCTGTTGGTTGATCAGGATAAACAGGTTGAAATTGCCTCATAAATGGAACAAATCCTGGAAACAAAACTAATTGAGCTTCTTGTTTGCGCTCTCGTCTCACTTGTTTTAGAGTGGAGAGAAATGTAACACCGTGTTATAATGAGCGTGTGAGGTTAAAATTAGCCCTGCCACATCTCTCAGATCTGCTGTTCTCTTTCCCAAAGTCATGCTGCAGATGGAGGGAGGGAGGGAGGAAGGGAGGGGGGGGTCATTGTTGTCTGATTACAGCAGCACAAAGACACAAGTGTAAAGTTACTATTGACATGTGCTCCCCTGGACAAATTTACTTGATGGATTTTTAATGTCCCAGGGCTTTTCACTGAAGACAGATGGATATCCTTTGGGTATTGCCATTGTGCATGTAAAATAACTCTGTAATGGCCTAATTTCTGAGAAGCTTTCTTGTTTTAGTCATCTGTAGATTTTTATAATCCCCATGGCAGCATAATTAGAAATGTGAGTCCTAATTTCACACAGAGAGCCTTTACTTCAGTAAAAATCATGTTGTTAAAAAGCATGGCTGGGCATGCATCACACTGAATAGCTATGGCATGCTTTGGGGATGCCTTCTACACTTTTGTTCGATGACTAATTCACTAAAAGAAAAGGTGTGGGCTTGTGTTTTACACTATTTATTTGTCGTTCTTCTACAGCGCATAAGACTTCTGGGCAGTCTTGTCGTAACACATTGGACAGTGCTTAAAAATTCAGTAAACACTGTAAAATAGTAACATATGGGACTATTAAATCATATAATTACAGCCTTTGTTAAACCAACATTTATTTGCAATAAATATACTATATATAGACCACAACAACAGAAAAAAGCAACTTTATATTTTCTTATAAATTGTGTTTTTTACTTTTCAATTAAGTTTAAAGACAATCAATCTTTTTTTTAGCACATTTAAGAACCAAACTATTCCTTTCTTTGCTTCACTAGTATACTATATAACAAATTGAAAATAGATCTGGTTTGAGTCTGCAGTCTTGATCTTACTCCTGTAATAATCAGTGATTGTAAGAGTTTGATCGTAAAACCTTCCGTTCAAAGTGTTTCTTTAGGATTTTGTAATCATTTTGATGCGATGCAATGAGGACGTAATTGAAAACTTACTACACGAATCAACATAGTTTCTTATTTTCCTGGTTAATTCACTGTTTAATCATTAAACGCATTAAAAGGTCCTGGAAAGAAAACAACATTATTTTTGTGTCCAGTCCAACCAATTAAATCTCAATCTTTAACCGTCATCATTTTGAAACATAATCTGCTTAAGATTTGCATATCCAAGTAAATCCAAGTTTCAACAGATGCTAAAGCAGCTGTCACACGGCGGATCATCTAACATAAAAACATATATTATGCAGTGCCGAACGAAAATAGCTTTATTTTTTAGATCAATTGTTACAAATTGAATTTTTATGAATAAAATTCAGTCTCCGCTGTTAGTGTCTTGACGACAGAGAACCAATCATCTCAGGATCTTCAGCTAGACATTCGATCCACCATGGAAAGTCCAGGACTGCAACCAATTCAGCTGATAAATTATTCAGAAAGTAGGCCGGACCGCCATGCCGTTGGAGCCAGTCCATGTCGAGATAAGTACGTTTTCATGGGTGTCAACAAAGTATCTGCATAACTTAGCATGACACTAATATTATTAGGGACAATTGCCAAGGGTGTTTAGCAATGCAACTTACTTAAATTATAAAGCCACAATACATGTGGCTTTCATACTGCAATACTCCTGACGCGCTCCAAAACAAATATATGCTCAGCTGGAAATTCAACCGTGTGTGCTTTGAATGCGAAGAACAGAAAGGAAACGCTGACACTAGTTACTCTAAGCTGCATATATTCTTATGTCACAAGAAAAGTATTTGAACATGTGTCACCAAACAGCTAATGGTGGGAAAAACATGTCTGGTCTCAAAGTACACTAGCACGACTGTCATAAGCAAAGTGACCAGTTTTTCAGATTCACTCTTATATGTATCATATATATATATATATATATATATATATATATATATATATATATATATATATATATATATATATATATATATATATATATATATATATATATATA
>JAVLVB010000476.1:360752-387105 GCA_032876305.1 Orestias chungarensis | reverse complement strand
GGGGGGGGGGGGGGGGGTATTAAATGTTAACCATTAAAAATGATTATAAAAATAATACAGTAACACTTTCCGACTATTTAAGCTTCAGTGTATTGGTAATAACGCCTTAATTAACATTTTTACTATGATTTATCTGAAGATGAGAGTTTGTGAGCTTCAGTGTTTTGGAGAGTTGATTTCATGACAATTTCATGTTTACTGAAAGCTTTGAACTGAACTAAAACGTGTTGTATTGGATGGGCTTTATTTATCTAGAGCTTTTGAAATCCAGCCAATCATTCAAAACTCTCCACCACTGAAGCCACATTCACCAGATATACCTGCATCGATAGGCAAAATGGGGTTAAGCGCCTTGCCTGGGGGGCACATTGAGATGAGACTGGGAGGCAGTTGGAATTGATGATACGACAACTCCAGTAGTATAGTAGGAGTGTAGTTTTGTGTTTCAGGGATAATTCAGTTTAGTGTTGAAGGAAGCCTTTTTTTCCTAACCCTAAGGCAGTCCTCACCAGAGAACGTCTGTTCTTAGCTTTGTTCCAGGAAAGTAATCCCGGAGAAACATTTTAACAGTAGACTGAACAACTTTGTCACAATTTCTTTCATTTTCTTGTTTCTTATCAAATTGATTACGTTTAGCAAGTTCAATTAAGGCGCTTGTTATGGTGCGTTCACTTTCCTAGTCTGAGCTCAGAAAATCTGACATCCAAGTCAAATTGTGAGAGGTCTGACCAATTTTGTACTTTTAACTTTGGATTCAAATATATATTCAGAAAGTTTCTTATAGTGTCAGTAGCATTGTTACACTATTATTACCTATTATTATAACTTGAAATAAAAAATTAACATTAGGAGGACAAACATAAGCAAAAGTATCTTGTTGGTTAGTTAGAATGTCCATTATCTATTCATCATTGAACACCGGCATGGTTTCCACCCTGATTTACCCAAAGGATTTTATTGTTGAAAAAACGAACAGCTTGTTTTAACCTTGTTCCCAGATTAAGAACTGTGAAATAAACAGTGTGTGGTTCTGCTCTGATATAATGACAGCTACAGTGTAATTGATGCCGTCTTGCTTTTGATCGCATTGTGGCTGCATGGAGATTGCGCTCTGTTGCTGTTATATTGTTTATAGGGGCGGACAAAAGCCCTGTTTGTACTTGACTCTTCCGCTGATGGTTTACTTACATTCTTTCCTCTTGAGTAATAAGAGAATCTATCACATTTCCCTTTCATGAGAAAGGTGGCTATTTACGGCCAGAAGCTTAGACAAGCTATCTCTCCTGTGAAATTTTTCTTTTGAACAGCAGTATCTTCTTCAGACCCCCCCCCCTCTGGTGTTAGCATTTAACACGCTGCAATCATTTCGTAATTACTCTGAGTGCATGCATTGCCCTTCCTAAAGACCACACACTTACGCAAGACACGTCAGCTCCACCTCTTTTGTTCCCACAGACCGATTTGCATGGCAAAATGTTCCCATTCCAGTTCGTTGACTACGCCTGGAAAATATAATATATGTTCAATAGCAAAGGGTCAGCTCTGCAACACATGGTTGCACATATTTCTTTTTTTGCTAATGTTATAAAGCACACTGACAATCCGTTCTACAGCATGGTAAACCTACTTTTCTGCATATTAATTTTACACTGATAAAACAAACAGTAACAAATGAAGTTAGAGTAATTTATTAAAGTAGATTTTTATTAATACATTTCAGCGGAACTGGAGTGGGTATAAGGTTTCTATTTCACACTAAACATAAACATCAATTCCAACTAGCCATATCTTTAACTTATACAACTTTATAAATAGAATCATAAAAAGCATTTGAAATTCCTATTTAAGAATAAACGTCTTGCGTATTTTAAAGCCTACAGGCTCAGATTAATAGAATAAACTGAAACTGAATGGGCACATAAATACTAGTAGGATAAATATAGGGCTTATGGCGGGGGCTGCATAGTATTCCTTTAATATTTCCTGTTAGTGCATGCTTACATTAGCAGCATGTATAACTGCTAGAAATGCAATTGTGGTTTCACGATTAGGTCAAAAATGCAAGGAATGCGCACCTCGTAAGCCAGTAATATTTTTAGCCTGTCAGATGGACTTCAATAGAAAGCCTCGTCTGACAAGGATAAAAATACCTAAGATCAAATGTGGCAGAGTGTTCGAAGCCATGACAGAGAGATGACAAAGAGTGCAGTGAGAAAAAAACATATGGATTTATTTTCATTATAAATACCTAACAATGTATTATAATCATATAACTTTCTAATATTGTGCAGCTCCTTCCCAGAGGTTTCCGTCCGTCAGAAATGTGGCACATATGTTATTACTAACAATAACTTGAAGTATTTCATGACGCTATCTGGTCTATCATCCTGTCGTGTGTAATTTAAGATAATTTACGATGAAGTCATAAAACATTGATAAAACAAATAAGTTCATAAATCTGCTCTAGCAAGCGTCATGGTCAGCTTGTCAGGAGGTTTGACTTTAGTATTGCTCAACTATTTAAGCAATAGAAGGTGACAATAATTTGCAGCGGAGGCACCACAGTTAGGAGTCATAAATTGCCAGCGACTTTGACATAAACTGTTGGTAAAGTTAAAGTTACAGAAACCGTAATAAAATTTTTCATCTACTCTTACAAAGTTCCATATCAACCACAGCTAGGTTGCAGCATTCATGGGCAATGTTTGCACCAGTGCTGTTGCCGAACTTTAATTATAGCTTTTTGAATACATTCTTTTAAGGTATTAGTAAAATCCTATCACATCTACAACTACAACCACATCTATGATCTAGGCTCGGTATATCTGGACAGTTTTAATCCATCTATAACGAAGTGGCAACAACTGCCTCTGTGCTCCATTTTCATTAAACTGGACGGCGCAGGTCATTCATGTTTTGGATCTTTAACCATAATCTATTGAACATTCTTAACATGTACAATGAAATCCCAATAAAAAAACTCAGTTTGACCGTTTTCCAGTTATCGTTTTTATAGTACATACTTACCATTTGTTGTAAAAAAGGAATAAAAGAGATGCAATTAAGTTTGAATCAAAGTGATTTTCCTGCTCTGATTATGACTTTTAGCATGATTTTTTTTTTTACTTCTCAAGTTTTACAGATCAGACACCGAGATTGTATAACTTGCAAGATGAATTGTTGTAAGTGCTATGTAGCCCGACCTCAATTAAAGGGCTCGCTGTTCTCTGCAAATCCCAAGCGCTTTCTGAATATCGCAGCAGTGGAGCTCACTCTGACAACTTTGAGTCAGTTTATGACCTTCACCGAGCTTATTCTGATTCTCGCTGACTTTGCCCCATAACACATTAATCTGCACTGCATGAGTCAGCTATACCAGAGGAGCCCTCGCCGATCCAGCCCATAATCCAAACACACAAACAGAAAGAAGAAACCGATGCCTGATAATGAAAACATAGATTTGAACTGTATGCTTTTTGAAGCAGATGTTAAATTCTACGCTTGGGTGATAAAGGTAAACATTACTGAGTGATTCATTTCATAAAGCTTTCCTGGTGTAGCTCTGATAAGATATATTTGTGGCTCTGCAGCGACGTTAGAACTATAAATCTGTGATTGACTGAAAATCAGCAGCTTAATTTGTGCCAGTGAGTCATATACAGTTCTCAGGAAGTGTGTTGTTTTCACAAGGTTTAAGTGCTAAACGAGAGCATAGATTCACGAGATAAAGTCCTAAAATCTGCTGTAATTGTAGTTCAAACCCATATATTTATAGATCAAGTATTTTCACACAGTTTAAAACTGGCTCTGAATGTGAAGTGTAAACAGCTGCTTGTACTTTGCTTTCATCTAAAGCTTGAGGGCAATATCCTCCAAACACCCAAAAAAAAACCAAAGAATTTTTTTAAGCATTTTTATTAAACTTACTAGAAGTGTATTACTGGCTCACTTGTGCTGTGCAGCTCTGAGGTATGATGTAATTTCCTGATAGTTTCTCAGGTATTTGTTTGCCTCTAAGCCTCTCCTGCAGCTTGTTTGCAGCTTTTTTTTAAATTCTTTTTTTATTTGCTGTGCTGTGCAGTGGCGGGAGGAACCAACCCATGACCTAGTGTGCTTGTTTTTATTCTGTCAAAAGGGTTGGAAGGTCAATTTCTTTTAAAAACATCCTGACTTAAAAAAAACACAACATTTTTTAAGAGCTTTTTTTTTCAGCTTCGGGCTGGAAATAAAAATAATGATTCGGGGGAGTGTATAAAAATCTCCTGTGTTTTGCTGATTAGATGATAAACAGATCAGGAGTTAATTTATGAAACTATTTACACTGAGTTAATTATTAGGTCCATGTGCGGAGGAAGCTTCATTTTTCACTGGATCCCGGCCTGACGAGCAATGTTTACCACCACCAGTTGAGGCCAGCTTGCTCTTTAAACAGGCTTTGTGTCGGGTTGCTCACCCATTATGACAAACCCTCTGCTGGGGCCCTTTGCTCTGTTTGCCCGCCTGCAAACTGCCACTGACTAAACAGTCACATGTGTTTTAAAGCTTACAGAGTGACATAATATTTCTTCACACCGAATGGGCCGCCTCTTTGCTCCCTTCCTCTGCTCGCCTGCCTGGCTGTAATATACTTTCTGTTTTTGGACTAAGCTGTTGTAGATAACAGCTCACCACACACAACACCCACTTATTGTACACTCCTCCTTCAGGCTCTCATAATTGCTTATTCTTATCTTTGTACCGCACATCCCACTTTTACTGCACATGCAGCATAATAGGAGGGCCCGCTCTCGTAATGGGAAATTTTGCATCTGCGGAGAATATTCCTGGATCATGTTATATTAATGTGCTATTATCATCACCTCTGATTTCATCTGACCTCTCCTCTCCTCTGTTCTGTCCCTGTAGCTGACAGGGCTTTGGCACATACACACAGGCACACTGACAGGCAGGGGGACTGCAGCAGTAGGCCCGGTATTGATTGCTGTGGAAAACACTTTGGCATGCATCCAGAGACATTTCTTCAGCACATGGCAGGAGTCCACGCATGTGTTCTGGTGCTTGCAAAGCCAGCTTGTAGAGGAAATTAGATTGTATTCATTTGCTTCTTCTTTGATTTTAGTTGTATTCTTTTTTTCTCTGTGCTAAGGAAAAAAAAAACAGAAGAAATAATTCAGGGCATCTGGGACAGTGTTGAGTGTAAGTAGCTTTGATATGCAGTATTTTGAATGATGAAGTCGTTCTGCAGAACGGCTTGAGCATAAACGTGATACGGTAGATTTTTACAGATCTTTCTCCTGTGTCCAGTCTGTGCACTAAAACAAATGTCCGCATTCGGACAGCAACGGCAGGAATGTCATGGAGTAGATGTGGAGGCTGGGGTGGGGTGGGGTGTTTCTATAACCGTGCATGTGTGCAGGCGTGTGCGCGTGTCCGCCTCCTCCTGCTGCAGAACAAGTCATTAACTCTACACACTGCCCTCCAGTGAATTCCTCACCATTGCTGGAATAGCATGTAAATTATTACCAGCTACTTTGAATAGTGTAATTTAAACCTTTAAAATATAATAACACAGACTTCAAAAGCCATAAACAAAGCCCCAGAAACATTAAGAATTTTCCTTTTTTGTTGTTTTTTTTGCAGTCTAAGTAATAACACGTTTCCAGTATTGCATGCTTGTTAACACACAGGAGACATTTGGCGTTCCTTAGTTCGGTTTGTTCCACTTTGTCATTCCCTAACCACTAGAACAGGCAAACATTTGCTTTGATGCATGGCTCCAGTGCCCCCAGCTACTCTGGATCACTATTATAACCTCTGATGCAGCCACAGATGGGAAGCCCCTACACAGGAATCCAGTCGATATTTTCTTTTTAATTGTGAATTCCTCTTCTTCTTAGAAAAAGCATCAGGAATTCATTGCCCCTTTGTTTATTGTCCTTGCATCTTGCTAAAATGGAAGCATACACGTTTGCAGTGATTCGAGCGGGCCTGACACAGCTTTTTTTCGCTGCGGTGTCACCTTACATGATGAATGCCTCACCCACTTTTCGGGAGAGCTTTGGAAACTCCTCTTATCGCACCGTTTTCTCGCCGTTGCTAATGCCGCCGAAGAATGCTAAGTTCATATATCACCACGGCTTGTGTAACAGCAATCTCTTAATGGAATCGGTGAATAAAAGATGAGTTCAGCAGGGCCCCCGTCGATATGCAGCAACTTGTGCGCGCATATATGAATAAGCCGCAGAAATTAAGCAGCGCGTCGCGGTGTGGAATCGACTTCGCCGTTTTAAACGGTGCACCTTGAACTCCATAGATCGTGACAGCAGTCTCAAAAAAATATATCCTGGCCAATTGTCCCTGGCATACTTCCTAGAACTTCTCTTATAATTCCCAGATAACTTTGTTTTGGGACACTGCAGTCAAGGTCAGCCGTGGCGAGGGAAGACAGATAATGAACTCATATTGTGTTTCATGGCCTCGTTTTTCTCTTCATTCCTTCCTTTGCTCTTCTTATCCTGCTCTGTCTACATTGTCTATGTCACCACGTCCATTACTCAATTACTAATCTCCTATGGCCTTAGGAATTCCTGTGTTGACCTCTCAGAGGCAGCAGGCTGAAACCTTTGCAGCATGTCAGGAGACAGTTTATGTGCCCACAGTATAAAAGGACACCCACCCACTGAGCTTCAGAACCTCTTGACTCACAAATCTGAGTTTTTCTTTTTTTTTTTTTTTTTGTCTGCTGGTGAATGTTTGCTCAATATGAAATTTCATAGTTGTCTTTTTAAGTGAATCAGCACCTGTAAAAATAGCCACATTTTGCGATGTGTTGCCACCAATACACCACAACCATGCAAAATAAAGGGCAGCGACTTTTTAGAGTGAGTATTCCTCACTTAAAAAAGAACAAAAAGCTGGTTCATTTGTTCAAGTTCAAAAATGTGCGGCAATTAATTTATTAGTAAGCTCTTTGTGTAGCATTTACATTAATTATAGACATTGCTGCTTTAATTGCCTGTTAGGATTTTAAATTGAGTCCATTGTGAATGCATACCAAGGTTCTTCATCATTAGTGAAAATTCTGGTTTTGATTTAACACATCAGATGAGGAAAAGTTTTGCGATCGTCAACATTTGTGGTGTCGTTTTTGCTGTGCTTACATCTAGAGTATTTAAACAGAAAAAAGTTCCATTGTTCCTCTTCCTGTGCTTCAGCAGCCTCCAGTGAAGTAGCCATAAAACATAGAAGACAACTCACCAGGGTTGATGATAGGGACACGAGACTTTAGTTTGCCATGTTAGACGTGAGGCTTGGGAGAAGCAGACATTATCAATAAAGTTTCTTCCCATTACCAGACTTTTCTGAGCCTAACAGTTTCAATCATGCCTTCGTGTTCACACGCACGGCCTGTGAGGGTTTTATGATCATTGGGATATGGCTAACAACCCTGGGCATCAGTCTATCGAAGGGCGGCAGTAGCAGTTAGAAGGGGAAATTATCTTCTAGTTGCAAGCCAAATTATTTTTCTATTGTTTATTCGTCTGATGAGCTGTGGATGGAAATAAGGCATCAGGGCGGCCAATGATGCTGGAGTTAGTCTTTTAATGTTGTTTAGGGAGTTTAGTCTAAATGTGAACATCGTTAGTTTAAAATACAAGATACCTTAACCGGTAAAAAATAAACTTTAGTATTTTAAATAAAACTTTCTTAAAAAACAGGTCTCAGTTGTATCAAATATTTATTATTCTCAGTTCAAGGTTAGCATGTAAAAAGAGTAGTATTAAAAAAAAACATTTGTGCACAGCTCTGCTTTAGGATGTAGATTTATGGAAGCTGAATTTCAGTGGCACGGTTGTGGAGTTAGAGTAAAGGTTTGTCTGTTTCCCAGTTTAGGCCTCTTTGTTGCCCCAACACAACAAATTCACTAAGTGACGTTTTTCTTTTGCTATAAATATTGATACAAGGAAGTTTACAAGACCACTTGTGCTGCCTAGCATCTCAACTCAACCATAAGGGCAGCACGTAATTATTGCATCTGTTTGTTTCTTTACCTGGGGCAAAATTCCTCCAACATAATAATGTATTCAGTATCTGGAGTGTATAAATCCTCTTGATTCGTTTGCAGAGAGAGAGAGAGAGAGAGTTACTGGCACCCTTGTGTTTAGTGTGTTGCTGATGTGTTGTGTCACCTCTTGGCTGCGAGGTTGCAGTCCTCTGACCTATATTATCAAATCGCCCCTCTGGCTGTGTGTAACGGACGCCACTTTGCTAAACTATCAGCTGTCTAACTGGAAATGACAGCGCTGTGTTGATGCGAGGCATTTTACATAGTGGCATCGCCCAGAGTTTCTAAATGGCAACTTAAGAGCTGAAAATCCAAGATGTGACTCATAGTTTTCTGCTGGATTGATTAGACTTTTAGACTGAGAATCAGACGTATTCTTTCCAAGTTGCCGATGTTTGTTTTTAATATTTTGCTCTTTACTTCCCCTATTAACCAGATAACCAAGACACACACAAACACACACATAAAAAAACTGTTGATATGTTTCTTTAATCTAGAGCTAAATCACAGTTCTGAACGTTTCACTCAAACTTTGGTCACAAATGATAAAGCAGGCTCTGAAGGAGCATTATTATCACTTTGAACAATCTGAATCACTCTCATTATAAATACAATAACGGAAATGCAATATTTACATTGTTCTATAGAGTCTAAAACTATCTATATAAGATTTTGTAGAGTGTATTTTTAGGTTCATTTAAATAAACTTTAGGAAAAACAAACTGTTAAAACATTGACACTGAAAGTCTTAAAAAACGTAAATATTTGCAGCTCTAAACTCATTGCCCTCACTCTTTCTGAATGTAAACACTTTTGGTTTTGACAAGTTGTTCTCTCCCCTTTTTGGACTTTAAACCGAAAGGATTGTGGCAACACAATAAAGACCCTCTGTTTTGGAGTACAACTTCAATGATTTTTGTCTGGAATCTCAGGTCGAGGAAATATTGTTATTTTAAATCTTATAACCGACTTGGCCTGGACTCGTTCTCAGAAAGTGAGTGCAGAAACACCCCCCCCACCCAAAAAAAAAAAACATCTCTACAATTTACATATTTCTCAACCAAATTTCATGTCTTTTACAAACCACAAATCATTCATCATCTTCCTTCTCCAGCTCACAGTCTGTAAACAGTTTGGCTTGTAAAGTGAAAAAAAAAGAGTGAAAAATAGGGAATTGTTACATGGTAGGTGCTTTTTCAGTGCTGCAGTTTTACTATATAGACTGATTATATTGGGGATCGTGTTGACAGCTGCTGAATTGTGCTCACCTGTTGTGTTTTTTTTTTTTTTTTTTGCTCTCAAGCCAAGCAAGTCCCCAAACAGGATCTGTTGACACACTCGCAACTCATTGCATCTTTCAAAAAATGAAAGTGAAAGCAATCACAGGTTTTTTTCAGGGCTTAATGTTGCAGCTCGCTCTATTTTCTTTGTTTTAAACAGACTCCGCTGAAATTTTCGGTTTGTTTATGTGCCGTCAACAGATTGCATCTAAGTACAGTGGATAAATTCTGCAGAGAAACGGAGCAGTGTGGCTTTTTTGGCTGTAGGCTGAATGGCTATTTACTGTTGTTCTGCTTTATTCAAATGGCCTGCTTTTTTTTTTTGTGGCAGTCACTTTTTCACTGCACGGAAAGCCAGTTACAACCACCCGCCACCACTTGACAGCCGAAGACAGCTCATTATAAGACGACCAAAAACCCATGTTTGATGTTTTTACTTAGCGAGGGAGGCACAGCTATATCAAGCTATCCCTCACAGGCTTTTGCTTTATAAGGAAATACTGTCTCCAACTGTTTGGGATTTGATATGCCTGTAGTTGGAGATGATGTGAGAACTGAATATGGATAATTGTATAGACGGAGCACTCAGGGAAAATATGAAACGCTGAGAAGACATATGTTTGTTTTTAGAGTGTTGTTTGGTAGGGGTGGGAGGGAGCGAAACAGAAATACTTTGAAATATTTCAATCGAAACAAAGAAGAAAATGCGAATGCTGATCCTCATATTTTAAGACTGAAGGATTTACAGCAGAGTTGTTCTTTTTGATTATAGAAGACTGCTTAATTGCAGCTTTATTGAGTGCACACCCTCTACTTCCACGCATAAATATATCATAATGAGTGTTATTTTAATGTCAGCCGTATACAAGCTCTTTGAGGGTGGAAAAATGCACAAAGCCAGACAGATGCCTGGTAAATTGGAGATAACCAAGGTAAACATCAGAGACCTGCTCAGTGTGCTCCAAGCCTTTTTAGACATCTGTCCTCCAGATTTCTCAGTTTTTGTAATAGCCAACTTGCAGCAAAACCAGTCCATTCTGTTGATAACAAGCACTTCAGCCATTAGCCCTTCAAATGGAAACACATTTAAGAGCCTTTGCTGCCTCCCCACTCCACTGGTCTTGAAGTTGTTCGAGTTTGTGAGTTATTAAAAGGAGCTGAATCAACCTCAAGAAAAAAAAGAGGTTAAACCCACACAGTGAGCAGAGAGTAAATCTTATTTAGTAAGCTAACTGAGCTGACTGAAGTACTGTGCTCATAGTCATTTCTAACTCTCTAACAGACACATTTTTGTCTATATTTGAAGTCCTGCCTCGCATCAGAGACCTGATGTTTTTTTTTACAATATTGCTGTCTGTCCATTACGCTGCCACTCATATAGGTTTGCTTTACATCTGCTCCCCTAAACTGTGGAGGCGTATTTAGTGCGCAACATCTCGGCATTCACGGCGAACATCAGGAGCCCAACTTCCTAAATGCTAATCAGTGAAGTCTCAAAACAGCAACGTCTTCATTGACATTGATTTAACTCCGCGACATAAATCCAATTCAGCAATCATCCACATCATCCATATTCATGTCTTCTGTAATTTACTTACATTAATGTGCATCCACAGCCGGCCGCGTTGCCACTCGGTGCTCATGCTAATTTGGTTGATGAGTAACGACGGTCCGTTTGTCGTCTTTCATTTACCGATAATGTCCTGATTTTATACTCGTTTTTACTCAGCTTTTGACCCCGATTATTTCCGCCTTAAATTCCACGGCTGAGTTGCTTGATCTAAATATTATGTGATGCAGAAATAAGGCATTCTCATCGTGTACTCAACGCATCTGTGATTGCACTCAAAAACACATTAGAAGCAACAAACAGTTTAATCACATGGGGATAAGAAATGGTTAAACTTCAATCATCTTAATTCAGAAATGCTTTAATGTGATTTTCTGACTTGAACCACCAAATTGTATAAAAGTATGATCAAACATATTTTGCATAAACTGTTGAGGATTAGCAACAGTTTATATATTTTTTTGCATTGGAGTTTACATGTTCATTTAAAACTGTATCATTAATGTAAATAATATATATCCCATTTAATCTTGTTATGTAGCCGCAAATGGTTACAATAACAACAATAAAAACTGAGTGAGATTTGGCATTTCTCACTTTTTTCATTACTTCCAATGTTTTAAATGCTTTAATTAATGCTCTGACTTTTAGGTGCAACTGTTGTCTTTGCAGCCTTACCTTCACATATGAGGATCAACATACATCTTCTTCCCTAAATAGCATTTTCCGCTGTTTTCTTATTTTGAAGAGGTTTTGTTAACTGTCATCATTAACTTAATTATATAATAAGTCCTAATTTGACTATCTTTGACATTTGTGGCTACTGGACTAACTGCCTAACTCGTGACTTTTTCAGCACGAGGTAATCGCGGTGTCCGAGAAGGTGATCGTGCGGCTGCAGGACCTGGTGAAGTGGACGGTACCAGACTTCTCAGGATGGGTCAACGGACTGAAGGTGGAGCCTCTCAAACCCACGGTGGTCCGAGAGCTGGGGACCAACGGGAGGCGCGAGGCCCTCCACCGCTACAGGGAGAGCACCCTGACCAGCGGGCTCAACTTCAAGGATGTCCAAAGGGAGAGGGCTCGTCTAGGTGAGAACCGGCCGTCACAGGACTTCTCATTCTCAGAGGAAGAGCGCTGCGTTGTTCCCATTATCCCTCTGCTTCTATGTTGTATGTTTATGTATTTGCTTTCTTTGTTCTCTATAAATCAGTTTATGTTTATTGTTCCTCCTTGGTTTAACAAGTGTTGTCTTGACTGGGGTAATTCATAAGCTTGCTGCCGTGGCTCATTATAACGAGCTGGGAATTGCACCATTAGCAGCAGGCTGGAGGTAAATGTTGCCTGTTTCCCAACATAATATTATCACATACATTGCAACTACTTTGCGTCCTGACTGGAGAAACATAGGAACTATGATTACTATCGTGGTCACATCAAACTCCAGTTGATAGCACCTCTGATTCCATCAGTTCAGGTGTGATAATGATCTGTGCTGCACAACAGATTAGAGGATCACTGCTGCGTGTTTAAACGGTTGCCTTGTGTGTTCAACACATACATTGTGCCATTAAGTGCCTGTTAACGCTTGATTCTTGACTCATGGGCTCTCACTGTAGTTTTAGCCATGAATCGGTCTCACAATGAAGCTGAAAATGACTCATGCAATGCAAATAGGAAACTCTGGCATTTGAGTCTAATAATTCAGAAAGAACATTATGTTCTCTTTGAAGCTGTTTGCCACTCACTCTCACATGGCTGTGATGTAATGCCTCATGCTCACTGAGAGGGTGTAACATAACTTATCATAACTGAAAATACCAACTTGATTATGCTCCTTTTTAAAAAAATATAAGGCTGAAGGCAGGAGTTCTGCTTAACCATCCTGTAAGAAATAATTGTTTAAGGATTTTTAAATGTTTGATTTGTTACATAGAAGAGATTGATGTATTGATAACTTGTGTAACGTTTTCTGCTCTCCACAAAGAGAACATCTGTGTGTTTCTGGGTGATGCTGTAATGCCCTTGATTACTCAATGCTGCTTGAAGCTCATACGCAAAAGGACACACTGATCAATAATGAATGCTTTGTTGTCATCCCAGTAATCGATACAATGTGAGTGTGTTTGTTTGTGTTTGTGATTGCTTGCTTTTATAAATAGATTTATCAGCTTGCTTTTTAAATGGTATCGTGTTGCATCTGTTGGACTTCTATAAAAGTGTGGTGAGAGTTCATGGATTTAACAATCATTGGTGCAAATTACCTGTTGATAACACGGTTGTTGTTTTGTGTGTGCGTGCGTGTGTGTGTCAGTATTTCTCACCTTATAAGGGCCGTTTTTTCCAAAAACACCATCTTATGAGGACCCATTTGTCTCTGTGGGTCCTCCTACGAAGAAGTGCTGTTTTTGAGTTCGAGGTTAGGGTTAGGACTGAAGCATCAATTGAGTTACTGTATATAAATAAATGAAAAATAAATAGATGTAAATGTAAAGTCCTTGTAAAGATAGAAATACCTAATGTGAGTGTGTGTGCCTATGTTTTAATGAGTAGCGCTGCCGCTAATGACTCCATCAGGCTGTTTCTAAATGCACTTGTCACTCCGATGGGACACTTCGCCAGAAAATCTGCCCACTCAGCAGAACGGGTTCCGATTCTGGCAGGGACACTGGAGACACACACACTTACATACTATTTGATGGGAATACATGCAAGCATGTGACTTGCAGACAATCAGTGGTGTGCACTCATTTGTTTGTTTGCTCGCTGCGTCTTTTGGCGCACGCCGCTTGTTGACAGTGTAACAATACGAGAGGAGTGTTGGAGAGTTTTTTTGGGAAGCGGATCACTTATTCATCAAAGCAAACGAGTGTTACTCTACACGCAGTGTTTTGCATAGAAAGATGAAATATGCCACTGCAATGCTGCTGACTTCTGAGGAGAAATATTCATGCTGCAGCAGAAGCAGATCAGATAGAAACGTAGCCTTAAAGCATCTTGTTGCTGAATGTCTAATTCTCTGTAATACTTTGGCTCATTCTTTAAACTGATTTTTATGATAGATGCCTACTTTCCCTCTCTCTCTATCTCTCTATCTCTCTCTTTCTCTCTCCTCTTGTTTTAGCCCGAAGTGGCTCTACTCCTTGAGTGATGCATTTGCTGATTGTTATTCTTGGGCTGATGTGTAGCTATGTAAGAAGAATTGGATTGTTCCCCATAACAGGATACTGCAGCAAAACCACAATCTGCACAGAAAACCATTGTGTGCTAAAGAGCAATAAAGTGTACCATTGTTGTTAAGGGGAAACTTTTATTTTATTTTTTTCCAAGTGCGACGTATCTTTAACTGGCTTTTTGCCATTGTCACTGAAATATGTTCTCATGCATTTGTTTTAATATTGTAAAAATATTAACCAAGATTTTTGACATTTTGAATTCAATTTTTCTTTGGAACATGGAGGGATAAAGGTTTGGTTAATGAACAAACCTTTTGTCTTTGGAAATGAATGGCTGTTTAAAATATTTAATTAGAGTGACCTTCAGTGCAGCCTTGAACCATTCACAGCTCTCCGAAGTGTCTGAGGTGGAAAAAGTCTCTGTCGTAATTCAGATTGCAGCTCTGGATTGATTGATGCTTTTTAATGATGTACCTGAAATAAATTCACCTCTCAAATCACAGACAAAGACAAATTTGTTGGCAAGGCTTTTGTGGTTATTTTACTATGTATTTATTTCTCTTTTCCCACCTTGAATGTGAAAACAGTTATGTTGAAGAGAAAAGATAAATCCTATTTTAATAAAGCATTTTTTAATAAACCTACTGACAGCATAAACCAGCGTTTGTTGCGCAAGAAGCAAGGAAGTACAATATGTTTAAATAAACTTTCAGTTGATGTGGATCAGAGTTTCTAAAAATTACTTATTAATTTCTCAGCTGCATGGTTAAGAGTCACCCCAGAATTCAGCCTTTCCTTTCCTTCCATCACAAACGTAAACCTATAAAGTTTACCAAAGAACCGGGTCTTTAACTGGAAATATATGTTTTGGTCAGAAGAGACATGGATTGTGACTTTTTACTAAAAACACTCCATCTGTGTTTGGCAGAAACGATTTTATTGATAACCCCTTCGTGACCAGTGTTAAGTATGACGGGAGACTGTCATGCCTTTGAGCTGTTTTTAATTTAATTTACACTCTGGTAACCCTTAAGTATAAAGCATAATTAACTCTTTGACATAACAAGGAAATCTTTGAATAATAAGTCGTATTTTAGCTTCCAACCCAACAAAAAGTGGAATGATTTGCCATCATGTCATTAAACAAGCATTTCAGCAGATTTGAGTAACTTGTACAGCAGCAACAACCAATATGTTGATTTGATCTATTTTCTGCTTCTGCTTTGTGTGTTTAAACACTTAAGATGTAAAAAATACTTTATTCTAATTATTTTAGGTAGTTGTTTTTTTTAAAGAGGATCTTTAGCCTCCACCCTTGTTGATTGATCCACCCAAGATAGGTTTGGAAACGACTGATAGAGGTTATAGAAAAAGGAAAAGTCTCTGTATGAATCACTTTTGTGAAAGGTTGTTCAAAGTACTGTTATTTTGGTCAAACAGGGTTTTGAAAAAGCATTGACAGAGGGGTACAGATACTTCTGACACTCATCATTTTATTCAGAGAAAACAAACATTTAGATGTTATTGTGAAGCTTTCCCTCCAAATTAAGGTACTGAAATTTAACAATTGCATTTTTTTATAGTGAGATTAAGCTGAACAATGAGATTAAGCTGCTGCTAGTAGCTAGGTATTAAAAGTTCATGTCAAGATTTGATCTATTTTGATTGATGTTTTAAAGTCATGTTGATACTTTGAACTGGATTTTAAGTTTTAGGTGTAGTGAGGTTGCCAGCATGGATTTTTTTTTTCCAGTTAACCTATTGACACTTTAAAACAATTAATCTTAAACAATTATTTTCTTCCACACAAAAGCCCGTTACTTATGGTAAACATAATGCACTAACTTTTTCACTTTAAATCATGATTCTTATTTAAATGTAAATCTCCCACTGAAATTTGGCAAATATAAAAATACTACAAAGACATTGATTTGTTTGTATTTATAAGTAATAAAAACCTTAAGATTAAAGTTTGAACAAATAAAAATCCTCCATAGGCTGACTAGCATTGATTAATTATATGTATCTACCCCATAATAAATAGATTTCTAAAACTTTGCCTTTTTAAATATTTAAGGTCTGTTGGTCTGGCCAATAAACCAAAGTAAAGTTGATTTTATTATAATCTAATTTAATAAACTTCATGAGCATCCAGTAAATTCCAGTCCAAGAACTCAAAGATAACTTTGTTCCACAAGAGCACCGAGTGTGCTGTATTGTGTTTTGCACTCCTTGTGTAATCTGTAATGTGATTCACTTAATCAGGTAATGCAAACTGTCCGCTCAGTTTATCTCCTCCTGTAGTGAGCTTCAGTGCTTCTTTTTACAGCTCAATCCACCAGAGATGGTTTGCTAGGGAAGTTTACATTCTACCCCTCTATCTCTCCCCAGAGGACTGGCCTGTTTTTCAGTTGTTTTTTTTTCATTGCTGTCTACTGAAATTGGTTTCTGGTTGTATACTATGAAGCAGAGCGTTTGAGAGCTGCATCTTCTGATACTGCTTGTTTTGATGTGTGCTGGGAGAAATGGAGCTGATGAAATGAAATAAATGGGAAAAAAACACAAAGAATGACGGGTCCTCTAAAAATGTCTCAAATGATTAATTTTTTCCCCGTCATCTTTTGTTTCTTCAGTCCAAGCCTTCATTTGGTGTAGGTCAGCAAACCGATAGTGAGCTTGATATTATTTGTGGGATCATAAGAGGTCGCAGGTTTGACTCCTGTGTTCAGCGAAATACATGGTGTTGACATCTGCCCTTACCTGAGGTATCGTTTGTAGCTGGCTCATCGCTCAGTGGTGCAAGGATCAGGGTTTTTTGAGAAAATACTGACACTGTAAAAAAAACATCTTTGCAGAGAGGAAAAAAAAAAAAGAAAAAGAAAGATCTTGGTTTTATTTACTGTGCTTATAAAAATAGCAATAAAACAAAAGTAAAGTTATATTTGTTAGGAAGATGCTGCTTGGCTTACTGAATTTATATAGTGTGTCATATAACTTTATTTATTGCATAGTAATTCATAACTTTTGGTGTATCTGTTTCATTACATTTCATTACAAGCTTTGGTTATCCTTGGAGCAATAATATTGAGAAAAGACTGAAATAAATATTTAAAATAGGTCACTTTTCAATAAATATTTGTGGCACAGTAGTTTAATTTTTATATGAATTGATGAATTAAATAAGGTTTTTGAATACATTTCAGTGTACATTGGGAACAAATTCGTGGTTTGCTCCAGTCATGTAAGCTGATATTCAGACCTTTGTCCAGTATGTGTGATCTTATCTCAGTTCGTCGATTGCGTTGAACGTGCCTGAAGCCACAACAGACCAGTGAGGCAATAGACTGCCTCTCAAGATTCCTGCCAGGCTTGCTCAATTGAGAAGAGAGCCACAGTATTTTCCTCTCTGATGCAACATCTGATCTGTATGCCAGACTGGCCCGCGTTGATATCCAGACAATATTTCAGCGAGAACATTTCAATTTGATGTGGCAGGTTGATGCTGTCCCTCCTTTGAGGCCTTTCTGAGCCCAGTAGAGATGTTAATGTGGGCAGAAAGTTGTGATGACAAAAACAGACAGATCGCACCTTTTCCTGGTTAGTTTGTCCTGGTGACGATTCAGAACAGCGATCGGGACTTTTTAAAGCCACTATTACATGTGAGGTTGTTTTTTGTTTGTTTCTGCTTCAGTGTGAGTGGGAGCTGATTGCTTTCTTGGAACAGATAGGGATAACACACTTAGGGTGTTACGAGAGAGCAATGCCATGTTGTGACTCTGACAAAGAAAGAAAACCGCATTTATGCATATCCACTTCCCCTATTCTCCTCCATGCAGAATATGGAGCAGATTGTATTGTTTGCACTTGTTTGCTTTCCACCCCTCAGACATATTTGCTTCTCCTTCTGCCTTTTCTTTGCCTCCCTGCAGAACTAATTCAAGAAAATGTCCAAATTCCCTTTTGAAGTAATTTAATGGAGTGTTTGTGTTGATTATGTGCCTCTCCCTGCCCTCCCCTCTTCTCTGGCATGTTTTTTTAATTTTTATTCCAGTTTTTGAGTTTATGGCTCCTTCATTATGCTCAGACCTGTAGGAGAGAGAATCACAGGCTGTTTTTCCTCACTGATGTGCTCATATCATTAATTCCCCTCTGACGGTGGCCTGGCCGGAAGCCAGCGAAATCTAAATCTGTAAGCAGTAAATTGTGTGCTGGGGTGGAAAAATCTATTAGATGTTTGAGCATGCCTCGAATTTGAATAGGAGAAAGATAAAGAAAGACACACTGTGAAAGAGGGAAAGACCACCCCATTTCCCTGTTACGGAGAATGCTGTAATCACATTTTCCTTTTTCAGATCACTGTGTTCATCAATTATTTGTGTTATTTTATTTCTGGAATGGCACATTATTATTATTATTTTTTTTTTTGAGCTGCAGAGAAAGGTGGGATAACGTCTGCTGGATGGTTAAACAATAAGAAATGCCTCAGAGGAAATAAAGAGCTCCGTCTTTCCATTAGGGAGGGCTGAAACAACAGTTGTGTCTCTCTTCTCTCCATTAGTCAGGTCTGAGGCAACAGAGATGCTATTGACGTGACCTCTGCCAGAAATTTTAAATAGGCGGACAGGAGTGCCGTGCTTTGTACAAGACTAATTCATCAGCTTTTTAAAATCATATTTGTATAGCTTAGAAAAAAAAGATAGAAAACACAGGGATTAGAAAACCTGAATAGACATAAAATTTATTGTCCCACAGCTGGGAACTCAAGTGAAACAATAGGGAACTGGCAGGTTGAATTCACATAAAGATAAAATATGTCACAAAAAGAAGATTAAGATGTACAGAAAATTAAAATGGCATACTGAAAGGTGCAGCTTTGTAGGATAATTAAAAAATAACATGTATGAAATATTCATTTTTATAAAAAAGCAAAAACATATTTTTACAGGAAAGAAAAAAACTGCAGTTACGATGTTGATTTAGAAAAATTTGCTTTTCTATCTTTAAACAAATTGCCTGCCTGTTCCAGTTAGTCTGACTCATACTTAAGTCTTACCAAACTAGGAGGTGGTTTTTTTTTCAACAGATTTCTATTCCTGTCTTTTTCAGAAGCTGTTGTCAGTGTTTTTTTTCTACATTTCCCCCTAATATGTTTCTTCCTGCATTCCAGCTCTACATAGATAGATATGATCATTCTGTCTTAGTCGCTCAGCACTCAAGACATCGCAGATTGTACAGTTAATAACTCTGCATATTTTATGAGATTGCCAGTCCATCTGGTTCGTAAATCCATTTAATTGTGGCATTAGGCTGCTTATTATTCCTTTCTTTTTAAACTGGTTGTAGCAAGCATCTGATTAAATAACTCAGGGTGCTGAGGGCGCCAATATAGCACAGGTGTTTACTAAGTCAATATGCTCCTAGGTTTTATTGAGTTAACGCTATTAGAGGATGCATTTTAAAATTTCCTGCGTTGCTACTGTTTCAAAGGTCAGCAGTAAATTCTGGGAACTGAGGATCAAATACTTTCAAATGTTGCAGGGATACATTTGGTCTCATAGGTTTTCCAGGTTAGCGTTTGCTGTTGATTTAATGTGATACAAACAGATATTTTGGAAGAAGTGCAAAGAACATGTAAATCACTGGAGTTGTCAGCACTTCAAATGAGGATGGCAGCCATTTTGAGTTTTAACACCCTGGTGCTGAATTTCCAAGCTCGAATATAGAAGGTGTTCCTGTCAAAATCCAGTCAGACTGTGAAAACATCTTCGTAAGCATTACAGCAATCAGACTGGTTTTATGATTGTGCGTCATTTTACTGATATTTTTGCAATTTATGCTTAAAAATCTGAGGTTGGTAAATAAAAATGTCACTCTAAAACAAAATCATTGACTACTCTGTGATACGCTAGATGAACTTTAACTTTCTTTCACATTGTCATAATTTGTTCACCAGATGTTTTGTAGAGTTTCCTGAGAAATTGAGGAACCAGTTGGCTGGCTCTAACTGGTGACAAACTAGTCGCAACTTGACAGATAAATTTCCATCTATAAATGAATCATACTAGGTACTGAAATACTGCGTTAGCAAAAATCATTTTCATTAAGGATGCTTTTAAGGAAAGGGCATTTTTAACAAGAGAGGAAAAGAGCAATATTTAAAGTTGAAACAGGGAGGTTTGAATAGCAAATTTACTTTGTTCATACTTTGTTTACCATTTTCAGCTATCAGTGTTTTTTTGTCGTATATCATGTTGGATTTAAACATTCTTGTCACTGGCAGAATCTGAAATATGCTTTAATGTGTTCTCCCCTTTAATAGAATAAAATAAAAATTTTACAGTGTTTCTTACACATAAGGCTTGACATCATCTCTGCTGCTATGATCAATAATTATTGGACGCTCACTGCAAAAAGGGGAACAATATATTCTTGGAAAAGATCTCCAGTCTCTTCAAAATATATTGTGCGTTTCTGCTTTGTTACAGTAATCCAGAAGTTTAGATGAGGACTAAGTATGCTTTTAGGTTTTTTAACATATTTTTAATTCTTTTTACATCGAAAGACGTATTGTTGCCTTTTTATGACTAAATTAACTGCCTTGACACTGAATAATAGTAGTACGCATATATTAGACGCATATATTTCTGAATAAATCTAATAAACAGGATTTACATTATTGAGTTATGGCCTGGAGTAGCCAGTGAACTTGCGTCTAATTTAATTCTGATATCAATGATTTTCTTAGTCAGGGCTTCTCTGCCGTGTCTGTCTTTGCTATACCTTCAGATATACGACTGAAAGTTATGTTAATTTCATTAAAGTATTACTTCAGTGGTACATTGATCCAGTCCTGCATTTCTAAATTAGGCTAAATCCAGATAAAATTCTTGTTGTCTTAAATCAACACATGTATTCACATTTGAGGCTTAATTAATATATCATCTTATGAACATTGCCTCATGTCTCATCTAATCAGTAAATAATAATGCAGTGCAGACACAGAGGCAGGCGGCAGCATATCAGCTGTGGTAAACACTATAAACGGAGGACTTTTATGCTGGTAGGAATAACAGGCTTGGTTTCCCAGCACTGAGGTACTGCATTTTTCCCACATCGAGAGGTAATTGCAATGCAGGCTTTGATAGATTCCAGACCTTCGGAGTGTTTCTATACGAGTGTCCCTGCTTGCATCTGATTGCTCACAAACACTTAATTGGATCCATAACTGCTCTTAATGTGTCAGATGAAGCCAAAGATGTACAAATGACGCAATTTGTATGTAGAGGACATCTTGGTGCAGTTGCTTTAATGCATTAAAGTTTCCTCTGATCTACTGACTGCCAGAGGAGTTGGACAGAGAGTCCGCGGTGCAAACAATAGATCATTGATGCTCCTCCGTACTCTCTCTCTCTCAACCTGTCAGTCTGTTTCCTTGTTATGTGGTGGCCCGAGGAGCACTTGGTAAAATGAGAAGCCTTCAGCCGGTCTGATTTCTTTTTTTTTCTCTCTCCCTCGCTCAGATTTTCCTGTCGGCCATAACCCAGTAAAAGCACTTGTTTCACTCAGTGTGTCATATAAAAACATTTAAATTTCGCAAGAGCTCGGCCACAGACTCAAATGGCTTAGAAATAGATACGTTATTTTTTATTTTATTTGAATACTTTTTCAAAAATAAATATTTATTGTGAAAAAAGACTAGAATTGATAAATAATTTCCATGATTTATGTTACCTTTTTATGCCACAGTAGAATGTCAATGTGTAACTACAGGACTTTATGGCGGTGGATTTGGAAATTGTGTGCATATTGCAGTTAATCCGCAACATTCATCAATAATAACCTATTTTTTATGTTTTCCTTATAATGTGCAGTTCTAGTCTAGCCTCCCATTAAAAAAGTTAAATTAGAACAACAAATTATATCATTCCAAAAATCTGATTTGTTCAAACCCAGTTGTTTCTTAAGTTAAATCAAAGTACACTTCTTTAAACCTTGTGGTTTGAATGTCACTGAAAGTGAAACAGATCATGATGTTTTTTTCAATCCACTTACACTCTGCTAAAAAACACAAAACGTTTTTCATCCTCGACTTACTGAATAATTTAGTTGCGAACAACACAATAAACTAGACCAACAAGAGGAGTTTCTGCATGAATGACTTGGGCATATAAACTTGTTATCTCAGCTGGCAGTTATTCTCCACTGAACTCCTTATCTTTTCCATGCAAAGAGCGACAAACTGCTGCAGCCCCTGTGTTTGCCGCGTTACAGTGATTACAGCTCTGTTAGCAAAGCGGCGGGTGGAGGTTCGCCACATCAGAGGTCATATTTTGTAATCAGGAATGAATGCGTTGTAAGCCAAGCTGGCTGCAGTTTGTCAGAAATTACCTGCTTGTTTAATGCGTCGCCTAAAATAGCCTTGCGCCGGACCCGACTTTGATCGTAGATGGTGGAGGGAAAGCGGTTTATTTCTCTCTTTGTGGTGCTGTTAGGATTTGTATTCATAACTTAATTGCAACCAACAGCAAAACAAGTAAAAAAAAAACAATCAACAGATTGCATTTGAGGGGTTTGCTTTTGGGTCCTCAGCTCATAAACAAGAATCTGAACAGATGGTGGTGGTTTTTAATGACATATTGCTATCTGTAAAGTTTGCCTTGAAGCCTCAGACTGAAATGTCTCCCCTTGGGGAACCGACTAGTTGTTATTGTCTGCTGCTAATGTCACTCCTTTCTTTGCCACACTGTCACCTCCTCCAGTCAAATAAATCCTATGTTAATATGAGTACTGGGATGGATGTAATTAATGAAAAGACTGTGTGGTCTGTGGATTTATTGTCTGTCTTTCCCGAAGGCCGGATTATAGATAGGAATAAAGAGGTTTTTATGTTAGAGATCCACTGATCAGCGTTTTTCTATTTGGTATTGATGTCTGCTTTCAAAATTTGGAAGAGAATCCCAGAAATGCCGGGCTTTAAAAATGATCTACAGCAGATTAATCGTGACTGAAGTCGCATCTTTAAGAGGGTTCGAAAAAAATCAGCAAAGAACTGAAATGATCTGAGCAATTATTCAGTTGATCTTCTGTATGACACGTTTGCAGCGCTCACAGAGCGCTGAGCTGCTTTTCCACCTTTTATGGTGGAGAAGTTATAACTTTTGCAATTCAAGTTTTACTTTCGAAGTGACAAAGTATTATTTGTATATATTATTATTTATTAGAGATGAACTGATCCTTCTTTTTCAGGCCAATACCGATATCCAGTTTTGTTTGTAGTCGGATTTGAGAAGAATATTGTTCAGTTTCTATTCCACAGGTTGAAGTTTCCGACTCAACAGAAAATGAAAGAAATACAAGAAAATCACATCATTACAATATTTGAACAACCGATTGGTATATCTCTACCGATGTAATAACGAGAATAAAGCTGAGTTCAAACAAAGAAAACAAGTTACCTTTATTGCAAACTTTTCCTCCTTATTGCTGTTTACCGTCCCAAATAGCCTCCAGAGATTTTCTCTCGTACACCCCCCCCCCAATCTTTTCTTTCTATTTCCTTCATTCTTCTACAAACACATTAAATCATGTTTCCTATTACACCGAATACGCCCTGAGAAATAAGTCTGAGTAGATAATGAGGTACCCTTCTTTGAGAAAATACGCTCAGTAACTTTGATCTAGAATGGTATGTAATTCCTTGCCTGACCCAATTCCCAGTCTCCTGATAAGATGTTTTTCCCCTCTCCCTCCTCTGCTCCAGCTTTCCTACAAAACTCACTTAAATGGGAACTTGTCCCATTAAAGATACATTTAAAGACTAACATGTCATCCATTTCTCTGTGCAGGAGAAGGATATGTGAGCTTGAAAACGCTGTCTATTACAGCCTGAGCCAAAGAGACTGCCGGCGTATTCTTTCTTTTCCCTCCATCACCGACAACATCTGAGATCCCTCATCACAGTTGCTCAGTCGACTTTAAGCCGGACAAATGAGAGAGGCCATCATAGCTGACAGATACCCTCACCTGAGTGCAGCAGGTTTTAAGAGCTGTTTAAGCAGACAGGGAATCAGACACAGAAAAGATTATTGGATGTTTGTTTAGTCAAAGGCAGCTGTATCTGTGCAACCAAAGATAGTTGATTAAATTTGCTCCCTGTGGTATTTGCACATTCTGTTCTGTTTTTTTTGGCTCTCACAATTGACTGAGATATAAGTAGATTGACCCCCTCAAAACCCAGCAGAAGTATTTCATTAGTCACGATGTAGCCGGAGACCAGACAGCAAACGCTGTTTAGGGCCAATCTATCAACGAACAGAAGTAGAACGTCAAGGCAAAAAACATGTCCAAGTCTAATCTGGCAGCAGTTACAGCTTTACAGGGATAATGCTGGGGTTTTTATGCAGTGAGGGTCTATTATATCTTACCTGCGGCATCTAACACTCTTGGTGTCTGCAGTTGGAGGAAATCCAAATTAGTTGGTCCTAGATCCTAAGTCTTACTTCAAGAGTTGCTGACTTTGAAAAACAGACTTTCACAACTGTAATCCCAAACTGGCATTGCTTTTAGAACAAACGTTCATTTATGAATCACTAAGCTATAACTGCACAATATGTACAAAAAAATCACAGTTGTAATCAGTTGTTTTCACAGATTTTAATATTTGAAAAGATTCCAGCAAGCTTTAATTGTTGCTCTGAAAGAGTTTCTTAAGGGATGGAGAAGCTTGACGTCATGTAGGATAATGGGGACCTTTTGAAATCGTAAAGAAAATAAACGCTATAATTGATCCTGATGTAATATCCTTGCTGATGATATTTTCCAGTAATGAAAAAGTATTTATTTTATTCAAAATATAAAATTAGACATCCTTTCTGGTAGGATGGGTTGGTAAACTAGCCGACGGGAATTTCTCTATGTCAGTGGTAGAAAATTAATGAGTTTAAAATAAACTTTTAGTCCAGCTCATGGTTAATGTTTTACCCTTCCCTGTCCTATAGTGGGCACTGCTGGTCAGCTGCCTGAAAAGACTGATACTGCTATTTTCTTTTGAACACAGGAAACTATGTTACAGTTTGGATGTGGATTATACCTGTCTATCAATCCAAAGCTGCTTTGAACCTGCAGCGAACAGGAAATATATATTTTGCACATCGAATTAAAAGTTTTGTGTATTTTTTAAGTTTAGCTAATATTATCATATCTATGAAATTTATTTGGTGCTTTAAATGTCAAGGCAGACTTTACAGATAACAAATCATTTTAATTCTAATTTCTGTGTAATAACATGCCTTTATAGGAAAAGCATCATATATCTATCATAACTAGAAGATCATATTAACTCATCCTGGAAAACATATTTTCTTGACTCTACTTTATGTTAGACAGAAACTCTTCATTCGCGGGACATTTAATGAAGGAAAATATTTGGTGATGCACCTCGTCAAAATTGTTTTACTGTAAAAATATGAATGGCTTGTTTAGCAGATAAAATTCCCATGCAAATGTGAGTGTGGCTTCAGTTCTGGTATCATGTCCCTCTGATATTGGTGTTTTGAGACAGACGACGTCCACTTTGCTCATGACTTTTCTCAGCAAGCTGTTAGCTTCGTCCTTCACTGCCAGTCACTTAGGATCTAAACTAAGTGAGGAAACCGAGAGAGTTATGTGGTAAAATATTACCTGCTTGAAAGTTTTTTAACAGAACGTCACTTTAAAACATCCTGAACTATTCCCTCAAGTTGCCTTCTCCTTGACTGTGATCATTCTTGGAAACAGCAAAGCAGTTTTGTGTCTGGCACAAAAGAGACCCTGTGGAGCTCATTGTCTTTTCTTTTTTTCTTTTTGTTTTTTTCACAAAGCTCCTGTTTTTTCTTTCCCTATTTCTATACTCAAAAGGACCAAATTGGGTTTTTTGTCAAGGAAGCCCTCTTAATAATTCCTTCATGTATTACGAGGCCTATTAAATGCAAACTTTTCAATCTGGCAATCAATAAGGCAGGCAGCCTTTCCTGGCGCGCTGCCAGGCACATTAGAGCTGCAAGTAATGGTTGCTGGGGAGCTGAGCCTGCTCAGGGGAAAGAATGTTTAATGTAATAGAATCACATAAATCAACCAGAGGAGAGCGCTTGTGTTGTTTTTGTCTCTTCTTCTCTCTTGTTTATCTGACGTTTATTGTAAGGGCGGGTGTGTTTTTCTAAATTTTTTTGTGCCCCCCCCCCCCCGCACACTCACTTCAGCTAACACAGACAACATTGAAAACATC
>JAVLVB010000476.1:350567-360652 GCA_032876305.1 Orestias chungarensis | reverse complement strand
TCCCCTTGCCCCACCCTGCTGAAATAAATGAGACACGTTTGTGCTTTACTATAATTAAGAACAGGATCCAGCACGCATCGAGGAGTGTTTCTCACTATTTGCTCTATGTTTTTTCAGCGTTTCCCTTCCAGGTTAGTGCCCCCATTGTTGGGAATGTGACTCGCGTGGAGCAATTAGGGAGAAGAATGCGAAAGCCTCCTTTCTATCTATATGTTGCTTATGTCTTGCAAGTTTAAGTGCGGCAGATCAGTTTGAATGATGTCCCAAAGCACACAGCAACTCTCAGCTGACCATCTGTAAGCTCCGAGCATTGGGCCACATTTAAAAACAAAACAAGCCACAGATCCTCCCTCAGGTTCCACCTCCTGACAAACCCGCCTCCAGGTGGTTTTTTACCGAGCCCTCGGCTTGTCACTCGCCTTTTGTTATGTTTTGGTTTTCCAGTAGACAAAACAAAAAATCAGAGTTCTCACTGGATTAAAAAACTAACAAAAAACAAACCACAAGAAACCCCAAAACATAGTGGGTTAAAATTTCAAGCATGGTGGAGATTTTATGAATGTTTGGAACGGAGCGTGTTTTTGAAAAAACAAAAAAACAATTGAAACATGCTGCTGAGATCTTCATGGGAAAGCTCATATAACCAAAATAAGTTGCTGGTCGTGTGGAAAAAAGGTTTTTATTTTTTATGACTGCTTGGCGTTCACTGAATAATTACGGGCTTGAGTAACCATTACATTATGACCTCAAGACATTAGTGTGGTGACTAAGCTGCCGCAAGCATGTTTTGTTATCAGTGCAGTGTCACTGACAACCTTCCAAAATAGAAAGAAAGAAAGAAGTCAGGGATATAGTTTTTAAAATTATAAATTAGTAATCCATGAGATTTATTTGAGATGAATTATTAATTCATGTTGTTTTCCTGGGGTAAAAATAGAAAGTTGGACTGAGACCCATTCTTCTTAGACACTATTTAAACTGTGAAAGACGGGAGAGAAGTGTTACAGCAATCTTATTTCAAATGTGAACCAAACGAAGGAGATGATTTTAGATTTCAAAACAGGATCAGGTCAAGCACTATTTCTGTCATTGGAGAAGAAGTGGAGCTGGCGGAGGATTGTAAATGCCTCGGTTTTCACCTGAACATCAGACTGAATACGTAACAGTGAGGTCTTCTACAAGAGAGGGAAGAGCAGACAGGAGGAAGCTTAGGTCATTTGAGGTTTGCTGCAAGGTGCAACAGGTCTTTTATCAGTTTATGGTTGAGTGTGTGTGGTCTCTTCTATCATCATCTGTTGGGGCAGCAGCAGGGCAAGGGACCTAAAAAGGCTCAACAACCTGGCAAAGCAGGCTGGGTCTGTTCTGGGGAAGACTGTGGAAACATTAGAGATTATGGTGAAAAGAAGGATTTTTCACAAAATCAAGAACATTATAGACAACCCTGAGCTTCCTCTTCATGAAAGTATTACTTTGGAAACTGAGCGTCCTCAGTCAGAGACTCCTAAAGATTTGCAGTAATACAGACCGCTACAGGGGTTGCAGCCTTTTGTGCTCGACTTTACATGTAACAATAACTGTTGTTCCTCTTTTGCTGGTATTCACGTATACCTGAAACAGTATAAAAAAGATACAAGCTTTTTTATAAGATAAGAACTTGCAGAACATGAAGCCAAAACTATCCATGCAAAAATGACAGATTGTATATTTAGACCATATTTTGCGCGTAAGAAATAGGAATGTCCCAAAAGTAAATTTGTTTATCTATAAAACATGTAGCTTGACTTTGTTTGTAGAAATAGGACATGAGAAAAGACATTTGTATAGTACAAAAACATATACTAAAGTTTTAAAGTATACAATTTTCTACTTGTGGTACTTTTTTTTTTTAAGTTCTAAAGTAATACATGATTACTTGTTTTTTGTCAGATAACATACGAAAATGAAATAAATATTTATCTGCAGATGCTGATTTGAATTTGATGTGTCTGTCTTGGATGGTCTCTGAAGGGCAGGCTGTTTGTTATTGACAGTACAGTTTGTCGCTGATATAATGAGCAGAGAAGAGCCGAGGCAATGTCGATGACTGATGGCCTTCTGAGTCATTTGCAAACACAATAAGCCATTTTATGCAGATCCATCAAACAAATCGGAAACATTATTCCGGTTTTACACAGTCTGAACAGAATAAACCGGAGCGCTCGCGTTTGTGCAATCACGCCGGTTTGTTTCTCTTCAGAGTGCCGCTGATTTATCAATGTTGCGATCGTCGCTGTGATTAATGCATTTTCGTTTACTGCGCTGGCTAGGTTGCAATTAGAGAAACGTTCCAGCACATTTTGTTTCATCCAAGACTGTGTAGTCATTCACAGATTGGCTGAGCAGTGAATCATGCTAATGCATTGTATGCTTTTGTGTAATTCTCCCTCACAGATCTTTCCCCCGCTTTGTGTCACTGGCAGATGCTGCGGCTCCCCTTTTATTTATTTATTTTTATTTTTATTTGGCCGGATTTCAATTACATGAAACCAATTGTTAGTCTGGAGCTGCTTATATTTCTCTCCCTCACTCTGTCATTAAAAAAGTGAGAAAGAGAAGAAAAGGGTGAATCGGAGATGTGTTATATACTATGAGAAGAGACTAAATGGAAACAGGGTAACCTCAGAGATCAATACGAAGCATGAAGAGAGCCAGGAGGACAGAGGGAGAATTCCAATCATGATCTGCCCCTTTCTTGCTGCAATTTATTTCTCCTTTTATTTTTCCCTTACCCACGAATGAAAAAGCTGTATTGAAAGCTTTTTTCTTCTGTTACCACTGAAGTAAAGCTGTAATAAAGGGCTTTGGAGTGTTTGGCTCCTTACAAATTTCCTCTGTTTTAGCTGTTGTGTCACACTTAAATGGTTCAGCGAATCATTTTCTAATATAAGACATGAGGAGGGAAGAAGCATTTTGAACCAACCTGGCCAAATGTGGAAAGATAATTATTCCCCATAGTAATTACTTGTTTACGTTTATGAGCCATATTTAGGCTGGATTGCTTCCCTTCCAGTTGAATCAATAAATCATTTAAATAGCACCTGTCTGACAATGTGATGTAGGCTGAAAGATCTAAAAAAAACAACAACTAAATGACATTAAAGGCTAAAAATTAGTGTCTAAAAATGAAGTCATTTCTGAACCACAGTGACAGCAAATATCCACAAACTAAACAACTAAAGCGCCGCAGGCCTCATTTTCCTCTAGTAATGTCTATGATTCAACATTTGGAAAAACAATGTAATTGTCGGGAGAGGACAAAAACCACTCCTGAAAAACACATTCTAAAAAAAAAAACTACATTTTGACATTCATGAACTTTGGGAAAATATCACACAAGCAGACAAGTATGACGGTGGTAAAATGATCCTCAGGAACTGAAGGACTTGTTGTACTTAAAAGATCTCTGGATTTTGATCTCTAGCAGAAAATCCTAAATTAGAGGCCCAAAAAAAAGTTGCACACCAGAAAGTCCCATTATGAATGACAAAAATACAAAAACAAATTAAACTTTAAAATGTCCTAGTCAAAGTCTGAATCTAAATTAGTGTGGTTGCTGTGGCATGACCTTTAACATTTCCTCCACAGGGACGTATTTCTCCTCATTGCTGGTTGTTAGTTAAGTTAAATAGGAGACAATTACTAATTCACATTGGTTCAGGTCACTACTATTCCCCAAAAGGACAGAAAATCTGTTTAAAACTGGCTATAAAAATAAAGAAGGTTGTTTGTGTCTTATGTTAAAATTAATTAAATGCTCTGAAACATTTAAGTTAACAAAAAATATATGTGAGGGGGTGAATTTATTTATTTTTTACTGCAGCCCTGTAAGGATCCAATATGAAATTGACATTATTGGCCGCGAGTTTTACGTTGCCCTGCTATTTTTCTACAGCCCCACTAAAGCAGCGGGGGAAATCCAGTAAATTCCTTGGCCCAGAAGATAATGTGGAAATGTTGACAACAGCAAAATTGAGCTGAATGAGTGATTTGAGGACTACAGCGAGTGACAAGAGAGCATGAGAGAAATGGTTTTTCAGCTTTTTCCTGCTTGTCTGCACCAAGGTGATCTTGTCGGGGAATGTGGACAGTGGGAAAATTATGTCAATGTGAAATGTCGCAGATAACATGATTCAGGTTGGGATTTTTTTATTTGTATTATTTTAATTAGCTTTTAAAATTCTGCAGCTTTCATATCACCACTCGTTATGTCCCATGTTTTAAATGTAGCTATTGTTTTAAAGCACATGATCTCAGTTATGTAAGAGCAAAAAAAACTCTGGTTCTGAAATTAAGTATCAGAGATGTTTCATCTAATCATTCAATGTAGCTTTTTCTTGAGCGACGTTTTCATGTCACCTGTTGCATTACTCAGCGTTTTGAATATGTTGAGTAATTTGTCATATGTGCTATAAAATTCTTTCTTTAGTGTAATTAGAAAAAAAACATTATTTAATTATCTTCGGTGTCGTATAACATCGGAGTATGTTCTCATTATTTCCACTCCTGTTTCACTATGACTGCAGCCACTTAATCAAAGGAGGAACTGGCTGGCTTGACTATATCCTACAACAAATATCAAATCCATTTAATGTGGTAAAGTATCGTTTTTGCCATATTTACAATCCAGAGTTAGACACATATGTCGCAGCCAGCAGCTTTGTTATTATGCTGGAGTCGACCGAGATCCTTATTTTTAGAGTGTCTCCTGACACAAGGCTTAGCTAATTACTTTACCAGGCTGAGGTGGACTGCTGCCCGGCCTCTACAGAGAGAAATATTTTCATTTCAGCGTGTTTTTGCAGAAATGAGATGTATGTTGTAATCCCACTAAAACATAAATTTACATTACTTCTGCTGTAAAGCAACATAAACATTAAGAACTTTATGAAAAAAAAGTTATTTCATTTTCTTTCTTTTGATAATAGATAGATAGATAGATAGATAGATAGATAGATAGATAGATAGATAGATAGATAGATAGATAGATAGATAGATAGATAGATAGATAGATAGATAGATAGATAGATAGATAGTTTTGCTTAGCAAGTCTCCTCACATTATTTTACAGACACTAGTTTCTTTTAAAGCCGTGGTCTCAAAAAACCAACTCAGCTTTGATTGGTCAACTAATAGATCATAAATGGAGCGAGAGTTAGCCACTAAGACTTTGCATTAGATCCTAAGAAATACACAGTAAGCAGGCAAATATAGAAATGCCTTTGTGATAAAGACAAGTTAGAAAAATAAAAATCTGTATCACATGGGAATCCATTCAGGTTCAGACGAAATGTGCTCTGTGTGGTGGGGAACGATTGGTTTTAAGATTCTGGGATGGGTAAGAAAATATGTAGATTTCGAAGGCAGAGGGTTTTAGCTGCCAAAAAAACTTTGAGGCAAAATCCGATCTCGGAAGACAAACAGAGGGGGGAGAGCGATGTTGCAGAAAGAAAGATGTACATTTCATCATCTTTCACATTAAAGCTTGCATTTGTTTTGCATTTCCTCTCTGTGATGGATTTTCAAATGTATTATTAGCAAGCTTAAAGTCGCTCTGAGTTGATTTTTATACTTTTGCAGAGATCAAAGACTGCCCGGAGTTTAGGAAATCTCTGCAATCAAATAGAGCAATATGTTGCTTTAACCCATTCAGAACCCTTACTTACCAGAGATGGTTTTGGATAACTTAAAATAGTTATTTCTATATGTCTGAGGAAGATAAAAATATCAAAAGAAAACTATTTAATGCATTATTTATCCACATTATAAATGACCCATTTGAATGTCTAATGATACAAGTGATTATACCCTAAAATTAAATGATGCTCACGGTGCAGTAAACATTGCTGGTAAAATACATCTTTTGATGTTTTGATATGTTGGATCTAGTCTAAATGTACTCAGGAATCTTACATCCTTTCCTTTTATTTTCTGGAAAATCTTACCTAATGTCTGTTTAAATGCAGAAATAAATTCTGGCTACTGGAATTCCTTTAGATTAATGTTTGCTTCGACTTTGCTTTAAAGTCGGCGCAGTTGGGGACTATTGGCAGACCTTGAGCAGTTTGATCTTTGAACAGCTTAAATGTTCACCGTACCTGTAACTATGTTTTATCCACGTATAAACTATCAAAATGGGAGTTTGTCTTAACACTTTCGTGTGCACTCAACAAAACATGTTTCAGTCACGTTTAGCTCATCTGTGAAACATTAGTAAAATCAGCCTCATCTCGGGACTCAGCGGGACTCATCTGTGGCTCTCTCACTTCCTGAGTACATTATTATAATTCACTTTTGACTGGTGTAACTCATATGTTGGAAGGGTCTGCACCTAAACAAAGTTCTACTTAGAGACAAATAAGATGATAAATACACAACAGCATACACAGCGACTGTGTCAGTCACTGCCTGTAATATAAGTGTCACTAAAGCACTGTAAGCATTTTACATTTTTACATTTTCTTGTTAGTTTAAATTCTCTAGGAACATTTTGTTGTGTTCATTAACTTCCTGTTTTCCTTGGGTATTAATATGACACAGTGTACTGCCCTATTTCCTCTAGCAACTGGCCAATACACTGGATAAGCACCCATATTTACCTTTCCATCCATAACGTGAGCCTGAAGGTCAAATCTTGACATCACAAAGTCCCTATAACCAAAACATTGTTCCCAGGCATTTTGGTTCCCACCATCAAAAATGTAAGCATATAGAGTTTGCTAAATTATCTGTGATGCTTAACTAGACTTAGTTGTTTGCAATTTGAGCATTTGGGCAATCATCTCTTTAGGTAAGTCTGGTATGAAAGAATGATGGATAAGTTTTAAGGCATCTCATTCCAATTGTTTTGAATAGTGGAGTATGTGTCATGATGTGAGCTTATGTATTTTTTTTTTTCTGTAGGAAGTCTGTTAGCATGCGTGGTATAATGAACTGTTTGAAATACCGGGACATCCAAACAATCTGGTGCCCTCTGCCAACAGTCTGTAATGGGTCATCACTGAGTCTTTCAGCAAAACAATGAAGCCAAATCAACACAAAGGGTTCACCGGACATACGATTAACCCTCTCCCACGTTCATCCCAGTTCCCTTTTCCAATAGCTGAAATGAGTATGGAAGGGTTTATTTGTTTCAGAGGTTGGTTTAACGGGTCGGGTCATTTTGTAGACAGCAAACATTAAAGCTTAGGGTTGTATTTAATAGTAAAAGTCTTTATTTAACACTAACTAGTGAAGAAAAAAACAATCATAAGGATTGGGGATTAGACATCAAGATTTGCCATTAATAATAAAATGTTGATTTAAAAAAAGATCTTGTAGAAAAACATGGAAATTTGAAAAATCAAACAGATCAGAGGCTTTTAATGCACTGGGATAATCATAGTAGTATTCTTCACTTAACAGTGATGGCTAATATAAGCATTCAAACCACTTAAGGTAAGTAGTTTTACTGAAGAGTGAAGGAGAGGAGGGGATGCAACCTAAAAAAATACTGCAAGTACTTTATAGGTGTTGCAATTTATAGATTTTGCGTAATTGAAATATAATAATGTTGAAATGTAACAGTTTGAACCACCGTTAGAACCAACAAGATGTAATAACAGTATCAGTAGACAAAAGGGATGCTCTCTAAATTAAGCAGTGGATTTACTTGGAGTCTAAATTCATATCTCGAGCTGCGTTAACCTTGATGACAAGCTTCCATCAAGCCGGTGGAATAGCAAGTTATGTCAAGGTGTGAAAATAGACTATTTTAAGTGTAATGTGTTTAGAAAGGAAGTACGTCCCTGTTTGGAAAGGAGTATGCATAATTGAAACCACATACTGTATCTACAAACACTATATAAAAAAAAAAACTATGCTTAATTCCAGAAAATAGATTATTATTGTCTTGAAAATTGTGAAATTTGGGACCAATTTAGAAATGTCCAGCCATAACATTCAGGTTAGAGGATCCTTGTGTTTTGATATGATATGTTTGTATTTCCCCAGAACAAAATATCTCAGAAGAATAGAAGGCATCGTGAAAATACTGGATGAAGCATGATAGAGTCAATATCCACCTTTAAACAAATCCCAAGCCAATTTGAGCTAGCGTACATTTTGTCTGTTCAACAATAAGAACAGCTAAAATATCTTCTCTTAGCTGTGCATTTATTTGTATTTCATTGCTTTGTTGATGTCATTTAGCACAGTTTGATTCGTGTTCGCATTTGTTTACTGCCGTCAAGGCTGGAAAGGTCTTACGTCGGCTGTTCTATAGAGCATGTTATGACCCTGACATTGTTGTAGTTTGTAAGGTCGGGAGCTTCACAGCATGTTCTGAAAATAATCTGCCATGCCGCTTCTGTTTGATCAACATGCTACACTTTCTGGTACAGCAGCACAGGTGGACAGGTCTAAGGAGAAAAGAGACCCAGAGAGAAAAAGCCGATTTAACTCATGCCCTGCAGTAACATATGTGAGACTTTATTTTATTTTTAAAGGTGCAAAAGGACTTTGTAAAGCGTACGTGCACTCAACATACATTACACGCACATGCCGACATGCATACTTCACCAACGCCTTTGTACAGTTATTAATGCCCCGCGGCACGGTCTCCAAATTGAATCTAATCAACTGAAATGCTGTGAGGGTCCTCGGGAGAAAGAGCCAGTCTGACGGTGACCGCTCACAATACAATCTGTGACATTTGGAAACAAAGCCTGCTCTACACCTCTGAGCTGTAATTGCGTATGACAAATGCTGCATTCTCAGATAAATGTGTCTCAGCGATGCGAGCTGTATGTGCTTCTATGCAACAATAATGTGTGCTTGATGCATCTGTGGACGTTGTGGCACCTCCGGGTCTCAAGGTGTCCACATTTTCTGTCTTGTGAGATGGTTGAGCAGTTTTAATCGTTCGTTTGAAGTGGTCTCCACGATGGCGCACTGTGGAACTAATTACGCTAATTGTTGGGAATGCAGCTGCTGTTAGTATGCTGTGAACGGCGTCCCCCCTGCACATTTTAGATATGTTTAAGTTGAAGTCTGTTAACATGCCGTGTCTTTAAAAAAAAAAAAAGCCAAGCAGAAACTTGCTTATTAGCCAACCTTGAAAAATTAAGTTACCATGAGAAAGAGTCCTCACTGTCATGTCTAGGAGCTTTGTAAAAGCAAACAGGATTGGGAATAAATTATGTAAAATTTAACTTCAAACAGCATGACTCTGATTCATCAACTGTTGAACCATGCAGTCGACTTTGCGGGACAACATTATAATGTGGGTTTCATATTTAACAGAAATGAAAATGTGAGTTTAGCTGAAACAAACAACCCATATAAAATCTCTGTGCTGTAGCTCTGTTGCTTTATTGCGCTAGTATAACAACGGGATTTGATTTCAGACCAACATAGATGATCATATTACTAAATCCTAATGTATCTCAATAACTGTGCACAAACAAACAGACCTGGATTTGCACAGCACAGGCTACTTGCTAGCTACCCATTTGTATTCTAAGTAGCACTAAAGGAAATGGTTTGAGTTATTGACTGCAACCAGAAGAGGCAGAGTGCAGTCTAACAACTGTTTATGTTCGTTACCAGACATTAAACTCTCTTTTTTGTAAAACATAAGCCTTGAAATGAACACCCTCAATCTATTGTTTAGCGAAAAAAGGTCCGGTATTTAATCTCATAATTGATAGATTGTTATATCAAAATTTATTTATGTTTATGTTTCAAATTCATACTGATTTATGTTTTATTATATGTTATTGTTTTTTAAAATTCCTTTTTGATTTCAGATGGCTTTAATTACTATTTATGTTAAAATGCCAGCATAAAACATAAACATGCACGGTACAATCATTACGAGTACATACTAGGCAATTAAGTGTAATTGCAGCAAGAATGAATAACAATTTAAATGCTCATAATAACCATGATTATATGTAGTAGTTTGTTATATATATATATATATATATATATATATATATATATATATATATATATATATATATATATATATATATATATATATATATATATATATATATATATATATA
>JAVLVB010000476.1:337566-350467 GCA_032876305.1 Orestias chungarensis | reverse complement strand
ATCTCTTCGGCTCTCTGAAAGACAGTGTTTCATTGTTAGCTATATATTTGAAAATGGAGTAGTGCTAAAAAACATTGAATAAATAATTGCTGGATTTACTTATAGTTCTCAGGTGATCATACTTAGCAGCTTTATATACAATCCTGATCTTGAAACCTTTATCACCCTAGTCTTTATTCCCAGTCGGATTCAATTTCACATGAATTCAAATCTCCCATTGAAAACAGCTAATACATATTAAAACATTTTCCCCCCAGGAAGAAGTACCAGCATTTTCTTTATATATGAAGAACTTTTTTATTTTAATTAAACGCAGTCAGAAATATCAGGACTAACTTCCAACACAAATTAGCCTAATATTGCAGTAGTATTAATTAGATATAAAACTTACTTGATGTAACTGTATTGCTGTACATGGAGAAAAGTATTACCTCTTTTTCTCTGAAATCGCTTCAGTTGTATTTCCTGCCAAAAACATATGTTACCTAAATATTTACCCAAACCAGATAATTTACTCAGTTTAATATGTACCATGTGTTTGATGCTACTGATGTCTTCTGCTAATTAAAATAAAATAATTAGTTAAACACTAGAATCTCAAAATCCAATTTCCTTTGTGTTTTTTTTCATCAAGGTTGTATAGTTACGATTTTGTTAGTTAAAAAGTTCATCAATATGTCATAAGTAAAATAACCAAAGCATTTCATCTTCTTGTTTCAGTGGTTTTATATAACATGATATTCTTGTAGCAACATGAGATGTTTCAACAGCATGCTTTTATCTCATGTGTTTCCACCCGGAATAATAAACTCCCAGTTGCTAGTCTTTAACATCATGGTATTTTTATTAGACGTGGAATGGCAGCCCGTCAGGCGGACCCCCACTTTGGCCTGGACTGCAATATCCAAACAGCTTTTTTGATGAACTACTCGCAAATTTTATGCACAATTATGCCTCTCTGGGGATGAGCTGTGAAAACTGTCATGATCCCTTCAATGGGTATATATACACCTGGAAAATTTAATAACGCTCCCCATCAGACTCAGCTGCTTTTCGCATTCAGTCCTTTTTTGGAAATTTCAGCAACTTTGCTCCGCCGGACAGATTCACCCACAGTCCATTTGAGTCATGTCATTATGACTGTGTGTTTGTGGTCCTAGTGTAACATTAAAAGCTTAATTGTCTATCAGGTTATCCTCTTAACTTTTATCTAGCTTCATGGCGTCGGATCAGAGTGCACTTCGCTCCTGAGTTTGGAAGATAGATATTAGAAAGAGAGATATTTATTTGCCAGTAAGTCGCTGCACCTGATGATTTATTAGTCAAAAACATTTATGAGGGAGATTTTTGCCTGATTACTAACCAGTAGTAGAGTTGTTGCCAAGCTGGCTTTAACAGAAGCACAACAGCCGTAGATAAACACATGTGTGTTGTTTATAGAACTAGATATAAAAGAGTAACACGCAGGAAATGTTTGCTTTTTAGTGTGGATGGTCAGTAATATATAACAACACACTTACAGACTGTATTTGCTCAAACCCACTCACACCTGCTCGGTCTAAACTGCTCTAAGGATTTTCCGCTACGAATTATCTTGTCACCAAACTGGTCTAGCAAAATAGCCACAATTCTTGATGTGTTCACATTTTTAGGGTGTTTTTATTGGAATTCTAAAAATATAAACGGTCTTAGTTCACTTTGTCTGCCAGACTTGCTTTTATTTTACAGGCCCTCCACATGTTTCAGGGGTTCTGTAAAGGGACTTTTGTTGATAAAAAACAAGAAGTATAACTCCCTTTTATCAGGTTTATTGTTTTCTTTGATTTTTAAAATTTTTACAAGTATTGTAATCGATACGATTAGATTGTTTGTCATTTCTTTGAATGTTATGATAAAAATTATCTAACTCATTCAGATTTAATTGTAGTAATATTCTGCTCATGTATGTGTTTTTATTGGTGTCATTTTTAGAAATATAAATCAATATAAATCAGTGAAATAATTTTGTTTACACAGTTTTATTGTTTCTAGAGTGTGTCTGTTTTGGTGCTGTGTTGCATATATCCTTATGAAAAATGGTCTACAAAGAAAGTTTAGTCGACTGCAGTTGGGATCCCTGAATATTTGATCATTTGCCATTCTTTTGTTGTTTCAGACCAAGAGGAGGACGAACGAAAGGTTTTAGTCCTCAGCTACCCCCAGTATTGTCGCTACCGCTCCGTCCTGGCTCGGCTCAGGGAGCAGCCGTCCTCGCTGTTCATCGACCACACGGTGCTGGCTCTGGGCGGCATCGCTGCGCTGGGTGGAGGCACCAGGATCCAATACTGCCGCGACACCTTCGAACATCCCACCCTGCTTCAGAATGAGAGCATCTGCGACGAGTTTGGTGAGTTTGACAGCTGGGGGAGAGGTTGAAGTATTACATCACCTGCAAAAACAACCCCTAGTCCAAGTAAGGGTGTTGGAACCGTTGCCCGTTATTTTTCTTTTTTAAATATCAAAATATTATTTTACTTGGTCTGTAACAACAGTTTAATTATTCTTAACACCTTCTTGACCTTAAACATGAAATTAGGACTTCCCGCACCCATACTGAGGCTGCTTCTACTAGAAGAACTGATGACCCATAGAGACTATTGATTTAGTGTGTGAACAATTTGGAAAAGCAAAGTTCTTGAGTGCAACAATAACGTTAAAAATTCCTGTCTTGCAAATAATAACTGTGTCTATATAAGGGAAACAAGGCACAGCCCATATTATTGCTTCCTGGCAGGGGATTTTCCACCACTCTGGTAGGTTTATAAAAGGAAGTGCTTTAAATTCTCCCAGTGTTTGACTCATTTTCTCTGCTTGGCTGAACGTTACATGTTTACAAAACACATGTGTGGCGTTGAATTGGAAAGAAGTGAACTCATTTAAAAACTCTAGATGTTATTACTTAGGCAGGCTAACTGAGGCCACAGGAGTAGATTAGGATGGTTTTTATAAAGTTTTGACTCTGATTTTTAATGTAAGTAAGAGCCATCATTTCAATTTCTAATCAGACCTTTTGTTAGAGTATCATAAAGAATGAACCTAAAATGGGTTTAAATCGAAAGTAGGAATTGCAATTTTATTTTATTATTCAAAACAAATAACTCAAATAAAACAATAAACAATCTCCTTGGTTGTCCAGCTAAGCCTATTGTTGACTATCTGTTTAATACATTTGCAAAAGACAAAACAGAAATCCTGCAACCTCTAACATCTGAGGCCAGTCCATTTTTGTTAACATATTGTGACAAAAGGAATTGGTGCTTTTTTACTGTCTTGTTCAGTTTTTTTTTTGCGTTGTTTCCTTTTAGTGGATCTTGTTCCCACTTTGCTTTGTAAGTAGTCCGTTTAAATTAATGGTCTCTTCTATAAATGGCTGTAGTTTTATGGTTTACAAAAATAGGCCAAGGGGAAATTTGAGTTCTTAAATAGCTGTTGACATGCCAGAGCGGATGGTCACACACAGCACAAAGGCCTGCAGGTTAAACAACAGCACTTTAATAGGGAGAAACGGATAGCTGTAATAAAAACAGTGAAAGTATACTTCAGCTTCATTTTAGCTAATTAAAATCTAAAGTAAGCGGCCTCACAAATTGTAAATAATGCTATGGATACATGTCCTAATTTGTCACTACACTGGAAAACAACCAATAAGTCAGTCGCTTGGTTTAATAAGAAAAATGCTCCCTCAAATATTGTTGTTTAAAGCCTGAGAGGAGATTATATATCTCTGGGATTTCAACGCTGATTAATGCTTCTGCTCCTGTTTGCCAAATTAATCACAGCAAAACATGCTTTTGATCTTGTACTGTTTTGATTACTAAGGCTTAACCAAGGTTCAGCTTAGTTTGTAAGTTTGGTTGTGAAATTTTTCTGTTTACGAGCACCAGCTACCGCTGCAGGTACACACTCCTCAGTCACACACTCCTCAGTCACACCTTTGGAAGGCATTTTGTGGCCCCGCTAAGGAGTTGTGAAACGCTGGAACGTGTTCATCTGTCATTTATCTGCTCCAGAGCTCACTTTTTTTATTAAGCCTGAGCTAAAATGAACTACTAATGCTACTCATCTCTATCTGTGTATGTCCTGTGCCTGGTAACTCATCAGTGTGACATTCACTGTAATGGCTCCTCTGGCCAAGAGTCATTGTTTTTCATTTTCCTGTAAATTTGACACAAGGTAGTTGCGTTTTCAGAGCACAGCAGAGGTGAGACCAGAAGGGAAAAGGGTTTTAGGCATAGGAAAATAAGTTATGAATAGTAACGCTAACATCCTGTGGCTGCTGTTGCTCATTCGCTTGGCTCAATGATGCCATTCCTCTGTGAGTCACATTTAAGCAAAAGGTTTATTTTTATAGCCGAAGGGGATTCTGCTTTTTCTCCTTGCTGAGGCAGCCAGGATCTCTAATGTTCTTCACATGAAGGTTTACTCGGCTCTGAGTTGGCTTTTTTATTTCTGCTGGAATTGCTGCTCGGAGACTTGATTGTGATTTGTTTTAAAACAGCAGAGCTAAGTAATTTACATCAGTCTGGCAGGTGAATAAAGCCTCCGGGGCGTCTTACTTTCTGGCACAAACACACATGAATGTTTATGCATCTGCACTTAGAGACAGACATGGATGCAGAACAGTTATTTTTAAGCCTTTATTTAGAAAAAAAAAGTTAAATCCATCCATATTAGAATAAACACCAGCTCTAAAAGCATCACCGAGCAGCTGTGAAATGTTTAAAGCTGCAGCTGGAAACATGATTTACCTTCAGACAAATTATTTTCTGTATTTCTCATTTTTATGTTATACTTCAATATTTCAGAGTATTAGACTAAACAAAAAATGTTTAACAAACATGATTTATTATCATTATATTAAGTAAAACAAACTTTGTTGTATGAAATTGTGGCTTGTGTTGAATTAATTCCTTTTGGTCCACTAAACCTTAGTATGAATGGCCCATGTAAGATAGTGCCACAGCTTTTTATTGAGATTTAGATCCAGGCTATGAGTATGCCACTCTACAACATAAATTTTTATTTTTTTCACAGGTAGAGTTTATGCATGCTTTGAGTCAGTGAAGCATAACCATAATAGTATTAAGCACAAAGATAGTAATAGGCAATATTCCGCCACCATACCATCTTACTCTGTTAATGAGTATCGTCCCTCATTGCTGAATGTACTGAGGTAAGAACATTCATGCTTTTGATTAAACTAGGCGCCATCTTGAAATGATGATCTGATTTCTCGTCATTGCACTCTGCATTCTGACTAAAGTTTACTGACCTCTCATTAAACTGTTCCATGTTTGATCCGTTTCTGGATAATTTACTCTCACAGTGGTTCTCTGGAGTCCCAGAGTCCTAGAAATGGCTCTTTCCAGACTGATAGATGTCAATGACTTTGTTTCCCGTCTGTTCATGAATGTATTTTTATGATGCATCGCCTAATTAGACCTTTTAGCCTACTTTATGTTATCAGTCAGGTTCCATATAGGAGATTTCTTGATTGTGTTGCTTTGTCAGTAATCCGACCTGGGTTTATGCAGCAAACGGGTAATCAAAGTTAATTCATGAGGTAATAGGGGGCACTTATCTTATTGTTTGCGTAATAATTAAATCATTATTTGAGGGCTGAATTTTTCTTTTGTTACTCAAGTGATTTTTCTTTAAGCATTTTATAATGTGAAATATTAAGTGTAAGTATTAAAATGCAAAAGCAGATAAAATCTGTTAAGGAGAAAGGGGGTCCCTTTTCTCAGTAGTCCAAAATCTGGTTTAATGCTGCTCTTATACTTATTCTGAGCTTTCTGGATTCAGTTAGATCTGTGCTGGCAGCTGTATTAGCCGTCCATCTTCTCAAGACTGAGCAATAAAAGTGTGTCAGGTTACCTTAGGGGTTCCAGAAAAGGAGGATCAGACATAAAAAGGAGTATTTCTGAGTGTCAGCAGGCCCAGTGTTCAGTATTGTGAAAAATCTTAGCCGACAGATTAAAAGCCTAGTTGTGAAATCCGGTTTATTCTTGACACAGCAGCCCAGCTAGGCGGAAATCTGTTGAGATCATCAAGGGCCTTCTTGCTGGCCTCTCTTTTCTTTATTGCTTCTTTTGTTTGTTTTATCGTGAGCCTCTGGTGTCAACAGTGTCCTTTCCTTTTGGAGCAACTTTGGACGAAGCTGCTTTTGCATTAAGTCCTGTGATCCATATTCATGTACAGCATCGTCTGTCACCCCCCAGCAGTTGCTTTCCTCAGGGGGAATGACACAGTTTTTTTTTGTTTATAATTATCACGCATCCCCTGCCAAACGTGGATTGATTATACCCTTGCTACTTTGTGTCCTCAATTTCTTTTCTTTGCCAGCAGGAATGTAATATAACAGCGGAGCAAAACGTCTCACGAGAGATATATAAATTGTGTTTTTACACAGTATAGGTACAAATATTTTTTCACTTATTGTATTCTCGCTGACAAGCGGAATGAAAATCAATCTCTTATATAAACCTAAGAATAACAAAGGTGTGACATACTGCACTGTAATAATATTGGCATTACTGTGGCTCTCTGCATTGATAAAACCCAGAAATAGTTTCGAGTGGGCCAGAGCCTTGCTGTGCTACAAGACTGGTTGATCACAGCATTCTCTTTTTGTTAAAAGCTGCGTGTTGGGCGTTACTCACATTGATTTGGCAGGAGACTCTGCTTCAGATAAATGCCTCAAACATATATAAACGCAGCCGAGCGCTTTTAAACTTTAAGCCGATGACTTTATATTTAGACAAGCTGTTAAGGAGGATATATTTTCCTCTTTTTTTCTGATTTCCTTCTTTCACCTCCATGCTGTCAGAAGTCTAATATGCCTGGTGCAAACAGTTATAAATAAAAGTGCTTTCATAGTTATTGAGGTAATCATGTCAGAGGAATAGGCAAATCTTTTCCTTCTTTTGCTGTCACTGTATTCTCCCATATTCTTAAAGGGGTAGTTCAGGATTGTTGAATAGACATTTGACCTCAATAATGATATATTTGGTAGTTTACCATTTTCTTAAACATTTCTTTGTTTCACAAATGCCAAAGCACTATTGAAGAATGGGATTTGGCCAAATAGTTGCATAGATTTTATGTTTTCATTTGACTCTGAGGTCAGAGGAAGTGTGCCACAGAAGTTATTCTAGTGTAAAGCACAAATCGTTCATACGGACATGTATACTGGAGTATTGAAAAACCTGTGTAACATTTTTCCTCATTTCCTCATATTTTAACATGAGTCAAAGTATAAGGTAATGAATTATATTGAAACGAACATAAGGTCCTATTACAGTGTTTAAGTGTTTGTGTCAGAAAGTAAGTGTTTACAGTTCTATTTTAAGTTTCACACCTCCAGGATGCTGAGGTCAGTGAAGCATCCACCCTCCTAAAATTATTTCATTAATGAATTTTTCATGTGATAATGTTATTATATCAGTTTGATTGTGAACAATATGCATTGTAACAAAACAGAGCTGTGAAGCTGATTGTACAGAAATTATGACATTGTTAGAAAATTATGACATTGTTAGAAAAAGATGGTGATCTAATTGTGTATGCTAGTTTTAAATGCTTAGTAAATTGATGTCTTATTTTCCCATGGAATGGTATTTTGCTACCACAATGCAATGAAATACAAATGTGGTGTATTACAATTGGGATAGAAATGTCTGAAATAAAAGGAAAATGCTCTAAAAAGGTCAAGTACTTCATCAGTTAAGGGTTAATTGTTTTATTGATTTGTAAAATGCCTCACCTTTCTATTAGGTAGTTAATAGCCTCTTTCAGAGAACATCACAAACTCACACCGAGGAGTCCATCTCGGAGATGCTTTTGGTCGTTAATAAACAGCAATCAAGCTGTCAATATTTCAGCATGTAAAAGCAAGTCTGCATTGTAGAAATCAAGGATGCACAGCGCTCTACGCCTCACATAAAGAGTGTTTTGTACGCCTCCTTTTCCCTTATTTTACAGGGTCAACATATTAGTTGTGTTCTAGTTATAAGATTATGATACCTTTTTTCCCCTTTGGGATAATTGTTTTTGCAGCTTCTGCTGGGCATCACATTTAACCATAATCACAGAAATCCATTCATTTCATGCATTAATAGAAAAGGAAGAATATATTTCAAAGCATATGAGTATGTATAAAACTTTATATAAAAAAAAATGTTTTTGTTTACTATTTATTAAGCAACACTGCCACTGATAAAACTACCGTAGACTGAAGTCTAGTGTGTTCATTAATGGTGATCAGTGGTGCTTGTTAAATACGGCTTCTTTGCCATCCTTGTGTGTTTCATTGTTAATTCTCCAGTTAACTAGTAACACAGGTGGTGTACAATAACTAAATCCCCTAAAACTGCAAAATTTTATTGTGGCCGACTTTCTTAAGTCAGCTAATATGGACCTTGTGACAGGCTCAGTTGGGGGCGCCTCGAGTTCCTGATATTAATTTACCAAGAAACAAGTATATGTTTTATTGTCAGTGGTGCACCACCTTCTGCCTCCAATTTTAAGGTAAACAATGTTTAACCTCTGTTGAACCCATTATGAAAATGTGACGGTTGTTCAAATGTTCTAAAAGAAATCCCTTTGCATTATTTTCCTTGGGGTTTATAACATTTGAGTTGCTCTAGGATATAAGAAGCCGGCATCTGTATAGGTACCTTTGGGACAAGCTATTAGCTTCACCGCTCAGAACCAACTGATTTTTATTAATTCTAAATAAAGGAAAAACGAGATTCATGTAGGGTTTTAACAGCTTAAAACTTTTGAACAAAACATCACCTACAAAATTCTGAACTAGTCCTTTAACATGTTAATTCTTGTGAAGAAACTGTACGGTTAATGGTCAACTTTGAGTCGTTTGTTTGAAACAAATGGAAAAATTTTTAGTGCAATCCTATCCGCTAAGGCTCTCAAGAAAAAGGAAAATGAAAATGAGTTTCTTTTTTTAATGACCTGAATGCACTCCAGATGAGAACAGATATTCACAGTCTATTTTTATGCTGTTTTGTTTACATGCATGCTTTTCACATCTGTGGCTTCATTAGGTTTGGCTGTATGTGCATCTGTGAGGGTGTTAAGGGAAAATAAAGGGTTCTTGTCATCTCACTGAAACTGAGACCAAAATGTGCCACAGAACAGGAGAAATGAGGAAAAGAAACATGTAACAGCAGCAAATGTGTTCAGATCTGAAACCCGTTGGTGGAGATATTATCTTGCCAGCTTGATTTGGTCGGGTAACCGTATGAACATTCATGAGGTCATCGTTTCCACAACTTGAACCTCTTTCCCCCAGTGGTCTTTAAACAAGAAATCTGATTAGAGGAAATATGCATATGCCAGTATCATCTCATGACAGGCCCGTCTGTTAATGCAATAGGCAACTTGTTTGCTAAGCTCATGTTTTCTCATCTCCTGTGCAGATTTGTGTTAACCAACAGCCCATGAATATTTCATTGTCCATATGTTGTGTAGTGCATAGGGTATAGAGGAGGAGAATTTTAGAGGAGAAAGGAGCACAAGCTGTGGCTGCACGTTTACATTTTGTATTCAGGACATATGTACAGGCCGATCATCTGCTCTAAAATCTGTTAATCCACACATAGAATCAGGTTGTCTATAAAATAACTTTTTAATTGGTCCCACTTTCTGTTCGCACAAAAAACAAACAGGTAAATTTGGCACTGTTCGCTTTCTCTCTGCCCTAATGTTGCTCATGTGCGGAGGCAAAATCAATGCCACAGTTTTTGTTTTGTTTTTAAACTAAAAGCGTTTGGCTTCAGGTAATATTAGCATTATTGCTGAGTTGGAAAAAAAAGCACACAATCCTTGTGTTTATCCCCATTACATCATCACCAACTCTCCAGCTCTAAATCTATTGTTTTTATGGTGGGTCTTTATCTATTTTTAGTGGACAGCACTCATAGATAAACAGAGCATCCCATTATTGGAGAGCTGCATTTTAGAGATCTGAGCAAATGTTTCTTGCAGCAGCTGATCAATAGTGGTTGACCAGAAGACAGTGAAAGGAAACATGCATAGATTTACTCCAGATAATACATCTGTTTAGGTTATTGCATTACGCTGCTAAAATTAATCTGTGTTGACTCTAAATTATTGCGTTTTTATGAAGGTAGCCCACTAACATGCCGATAGTGTCGGTTTTTGGATTCTAAATGGAGGGATAATATTTATCTGTCAGCATGAAATAACTATCTTTACATAGAAATTCAGTATTTGAAATCAACTGTGAGTTTTTTACCAGGATCAAAGTGTGTGAGGACCTTTTTCTACTGCTGGACAGCTGGCTGAAAGCAGGCTCCTATACTTTCTTCACTTAGACTAAAGAAAAATATTGTATAATATGAGAAACATTAACATTAGCAAAAACATAAAAAGTCATTGTGGTCGGAATGAGCATTAAAATCAAATTTAAAAAGAAATATGTGGCAAGTGTGTGCCTTCAGTCACAACTACGGTGGTCGAAAGAAAGTTCTCCTTAGTTTTTCTTTGAAAACAAAGATGAAAAGCTTGGTCGTGAAAAACATGGACAGCCATGGTTTTGGTGCTAAAGTGCAACCTGTCACTCGTATTGAGGCGAGGCAAGCTGGCTGCCAAAGCAGAGAGCCTAAATAATAAACATGCCAACGAAACCTATAGTCATACTCGTGTTAATATGTTTATTATTATTTTTGTTGTCATTATTAAAGGTTTATTTGAATGTTGCGGCTAGAGTTAGCTTGTGTCTACCAACACAACATAACGCACATATAATAAAGATATTTTAAATTTACATTTAAAACCACGTCTTAAGTCAATATTGTCGGTTATGCACAACCACAAAATCTACTGATCTGTGTTTAGTATCTGGGCGGGTAAATATTACCAGTATTGTAAAAGTGTTCACACGCTCTAACCCTTCATTCATTCTTTGTCTTTTTCACTTGAGTGTGTAAATCACCTTCCACCAGCATAAAACTGAACTTTAAGCAGGTGATCCAAGGAAGCGAAACATTCAGTCACCATTTTATTGTCCTGCTGTCATCACATGTTAGTAGTGTCATCAACCGTGAGTAGTGTATACCTGTGGCTGTATTTGTTGAAACTGCAACATGCAAGATTTTAGAGTCGCCTGCCAAACATGAAGTGCTTTAAATCATTTTCAGTATTTTAATGTGTTTTTTTTTTTATCGAAAAATAATTTGGAAGAGTTGTGAATATTCAAATTTCGATTTTTAGAATGTCTTTAAATGCAGCAGTGAAGAATGATGTCAAACTGGCTCCTGCATACCACTCCAGTCCCGTACAATGACAAACAGTAATAACATAGCTGATGCATGAGATGAACAATTTTTTTACGCTGTTCAAGTTTATTAGACATGCAGATAAAAGCAAAGAACATTGTGTGAAAGATTCATTTTTGTGTAATCCAAAAAAATAAAAATAAAAATGCTGCAGATGTGATTACAGACGTTAAAGTTTTGTTTCTAAAAGTCCGGTCTGACCTCATTCTTAATGTTTTCAGTGATTATTTCATCAATAAAACTGTCTAACATTCAGGAACAAATCCTCTTGAGGGGAGTTTTAAATCAAACAAACCTTCCATGTCAAATAAAAAAAGGAGTTTTTGAAAAATCTGATCTGAATTGTAATCTGAGCCCTGAATGTCCACAATAAACTTTACAGAAAAGCGTGTTGCAACCTGGAGCGAGCCCGTCTGAGTCATCTGTGTAACAGTAAACGCTGTTTACAAAGTGCGCCTCTGGCAGCGAGTCTTGCGTAGAGACACATCTTGAATGCAGCCCCCTTTTTTCGGGTTGTTCTTCATGCTTACAGCTCAGTCTTTCTGCAGGTAGGTGCCTGCTACAAGTTGTTGTTCCTGAAAGAGCTTGTGTAACTTTACGTGACGTCAAAAGTCCTCGCTGCGCTGCTCCAACACAATGGTGGTAACACGGGGTGGATTATGCTGTGTGGAAAGGCTGTGATTGATGTTCTGTTTTATTTTCATTTTTTTTCCTCTAAAGGGATGTTGTGACGCTTCTGGCAGATGCTTCGGTTTTGTCTTTAAATATTTGGCTGTTCCTTTGTGTGGTGTCAAAAAGAAAGCAGCTTTGTTTGCTGATTCGGGAATGAACTTCTCCAATTCACTAAATTGGGTTATAAACATAAAAAATACCACGCAGCAAGATAGAAGTAACCACTGGTCAATTTTGCTAGGAGAATGGTGATTGTTTGTAATCACCATGGCTTAGTGCTTTGTACCTTTTCAAAAATGATGGAGTCGCTATGATTGGGCTGTTTGGCCGACTCAATCCCATCAAGTGTAACTAGAGCGTGATCTATTAGAATACATATGTTTTATTGATGTATGGGCTCCGTGTTTATCCTGGCATTCATTTATTTATAGGTCGATGCTGTGATTTTTTTTTCTCCCCCTCCAGTAATGAATAGGCTAAGCCTTGAAGCTTATCCACTGCTCTCTTTCATCTCGCCCTCCCTCTTTCCTCCCCCACGCTCTCCCTCCCTCCTTTCCTCTTCCTCCAAAAAGCCAAATTGAAATACTGTAGTTTTTTCAGCGCTACAGTCCCACGGAGTTGTTGCAACAGTCTGTCAGTACAAATGATGTGAAAGCGTTTGAAGGTTATCCCATTTTTAGCAAATCCTCCAACATTATGTAACTACGGTTCTGTTTTACATGTGGCATATGAACATGTTTGTGTATGTGGGACAGTCCCACACTGTGTGTGTGTGTGTGTGTGTGTGTGTGTGTGTGTGTGTGTGTGTGTGTGTGTGTGTGTGTGTGTGTGTGTGTGTGTGTGTGTGTGTGTGTGTGTGTGTGTGTGTG
>JAVLVB010000476.1:285159-318255 GCA_032876305.1 Orestias chungarensis | reverse complement strand
CCTTTCCTCTTCCCACAAAACACATGATGGTCTTTAAAACAAGCACAACATGATCCTGCTCAGGAACAAGATTTGATTCTTATTTTATGACTTTTCCATTAGGAGAAAGATTTTAAATACAGATAAAAATTGCTTAACTGAAGAACAGCCTCTTTTTTTTGTATAGTATGTTTGGTAAAACTAAACATATTAATATTTTTCTGTTTAATTCTACAATTTTAACTTCAGAATGCACTGATCTGAATTTGGTGGCCAGTTTCCAGCAGTCTTACCAGCAGATATTCATTCTAGGGATGTCTGACTTTTCATAATGAAAAGATTATTATTATTATTATTATTATATTAATATTAATACCTTTCCTGGCATAACTGGTTATGAACTGGTACACATATCAATGCAAATACTTGTCAGCTGACAATTTTTCTGTGAACCTATACTCGTTTTATTCATAAACTTTGCAGAGTTAATATGAATATCAGCAAGCTAAACTTATCGTTATCTTTTCTCTAATGAGAAAAGGAACTGCGTGGCCACTAAGAATATTTGTTTGTGCCTTGATGCCAGCACATCTCACATACAGCTGTCTGACCTCATTCAAATAACCCTCTTATTATGCCTTCATAATCTGGCCTTCCTTTAATCTCATCTGCAGTTTCCTTGTGCTCTGTGTACGCAGGTCAAGCCCGGCTATAAAACTTTTCCCAATGGCAAACTAACCACACCGGGCAAACAAAAGCCCACCGGCCTGAGTAAGAAGTCCTCACCCGACGAGAGGGAGAGAGGAAGGGAGAAGGAAAAGGAGGAGAGGAGCGAGAAAAGGGAAGAGAAGAACGATGAGGAAACTTTAGAGGAGAGCCGTGCGGAGGAGCAGGCTTTCTTGGTAGAGCTCTACAAGTTCATGAAAGAACGAGACACGCCCATAGAGAGGATACCCTTCCTCGGCTTCAAACAAAGTGAGTAGCGCGACTTATTCTCTTATTCCCTCTCTGGCAGCATTTAAACAAAGGGCTATTACTGTAGTATGCGTGGGTAGATAAATTATTATTTTTTTACTGGGTTTATTTTGAAAATTTAGGTCGTAACTTTGCCAGCGGGGAAGGTTAGTGAGCTGAGAGGGGGCTTAGAAACAGTCGGAAAAAACACCTTTAAGTCAGTCCCCAGAATAAAAGTAGCAGAAGACACATTAAGCAACCAGAGAATATGTTACAGCTCGGGGTAAAGAAGTCAAATATTATAGTTCACAAATATGGTTTGAATATAAGAGTCAAACATAGTGGTAAACAGACAGGGGGGATTTTAATCACTCCTCCTATCAGATATTAAGTAAACCATCTTCCCCCCTAAAAATTGGGTCTATATCTTATCAGTCACACTTTTCTTACACAGAGGTTTTAAGATTTAGGAGGGTAACTCAAGAGGAGTCCAGCAACCGGCGAAATTATTGCAAGGTAAGAACGACTGTTGAGGACACAGGAAGAAAAAATCCTTTTGTGGCATTTATAAAATGAGGGCATTAAAGTCTTTGAAGGGAAAGACTGCATACAACAGCTTGTAAAGAAAGGGAAAGAAAAAAAAACTCAGGAGGAGTTCTGTCAGGACACATTTTACCCAGCTTTCATGTAAGACAGAACATCTCCTCACTCTTGTCAAAAGGTTTTCCTGTGAAGTCCAAGAACGCCCTTTAAGCAGCGTTAGAAGAACATCACATATATGGGAAACACGTCTGGCGGAGATGAAAGATCTCCAATATAGGTTAGATGCTTAGCTTGCACTTGAAGCGCAGAGGGGCAGAGAGGAGAAAACCTGCGCGTAAATCTTAAATAAAGAGCTCTTTCTGGTCTCTTGAAACTGGAGAAAAAAGTGTTTGTTTAAGGTGTTTGATCTTGAGGAAAGGCACTTGAGAACGCCAGCTCTCATCTCAAATAGTTTTTGTTTTTCCATTTGCTGCACAGGAATGCACATTACTGAAGATGCCAAGGGAAGCATGTAGGTTTTAACTATGAGGATCAAAATGGAACAGCTCAGGCACAGTAATGAGTTGGAGTGATGAATATTGACTAGGCAGGAATGCTTAAGGAGTATCAAGCAGAGCAAGATTTAAAATGTTGCATCTAAACCAATCAAATTTCCTATCATGACAGTTCTACAGTCTAGCTCTTTCTATTGAGTTTGCAGAGAAAGTAACACAGTGACCTGAGTTTTTAAAATTCTTCTATTTGCAAGGCACTGCCGCCCCGTCACTAACTTTTTGCTGCACATAGCTGGCCAGCAGGATGAAAAAACGTTTCTGTTACCTTCCAGAAAGAAACATTTTTTTGTATTATTTCATCTCTTGAAAACCACTAGTAGCAGTGATCCTACTCATAACAGCCTGCAGCACGCACTTGTAGATCTAACTGTTTATTTATAGATCAACATGATTAGAAGATTTTGACTTAGTACATTGCAGACAATTGTTCCCATCCATCTATGTAGTTAAGGACTCTATGCTAAATGAAGAAAAAAAAAAAATTTTTTTTACTAAAAGTTTGGAACTGGTTTTGAACTTGTAAATGTGTATCTTTTTGTATTTGAGCAAGAAATTAGAGTAAGTTTGTATCCAGCCTTATCTGGTTTGGTGACTGCACTAAAGTTACATTTGTAAGCCGTTGCTGCAGATGAACAATCTTTCTGCGGCTTGTTGAAATAGATTTTAAATGTAGTGTTTTTTGTTTTTTGATTGCTCTTTTATCAACATTTCTTGTTGATCAACAATGCTAATGCTAAGGTCGAACTTGCTAATGAGCTTTCTAACTCTGGGAGTTGCTGTCATTGAAACGTGGATCTCACCTGTTGTCAGGGTAACAATTTATTTTTTTTTTTGCCAATTTAACACCTACTGCTGTTTTAAATGCTCACATAGTATTTACTCAAAATTATTTAGGAAAGCAAGCCAACATAAAATGCCTTTAAACTGCTAAAAATTCAATTGTATTTGTTTTATGTGAGTTGCATCGCTCTAAACTCTTACAAGATTGTTTTAAGACCACCACAGTATTTTGACAGTCCTGTCATCCTGGTCTGCAGAATGTCGTAGCTTAAACAGATCTTGGCGGTCTCGGGTGAGATAGAAAGATGAAAACGCAGTAGAATTACAGAACTGACACTCATAACTTTCAGCTGGCATTTCTCTGTTTGAGCTCTGAGTAAAGTTGAGGTCCGCTTGCCAACTGTTTTACATACAGCACATGCTTTGAATCTCTAAAGCAGGCACATCATAAGCAAGAGCCCTCATTAAATGGTGAAATCATGCTGTTTATACTTCGTCCTTGGCAGCGAGCACACATCAGCACATGTAAAGCGGGGGGGTCACATCACAATTAATGCAAACTCTCAGATGTAATCAGCTGCCAGTTTCATATTTTTCTCTTTCAGCAATTGCGCTGAAAGATCAGAGAGGTCTCTTTCATGTAATGCAACCTGAAAGTCTCCCATTTTACTCACTTCTGAGCAATCCGTTTTTTATGAGGTTTTCTTGGAATTGAACAAAGCAACGTATGGTTAAATGATTTTTACCAGAAATACTCATCTATCCATTTAAATCTGAGTCTGAAGCTGAGCTAATAGCTACAATCATGCTCCTGTAGTTCCAAGCATAATTCACACCAATCTGCATTCACCACAAATGGCTTGTAACCTATTGTAAAACCTTGTAATGCGAATATTGCTGGCTCAACACAATACCCGCCTGTTTTCCCTTGCCTCCCTCTCATGCTGAATTTAGATTTCACCCCGGGGTTTGTATGCATTGAACATCTTTGAGTAGAGGTGCTTGTGTGTGACCGGTTGTTCTGGGAAATGAAACAAAATTTAAGTGTTAAAAGCTGAAAGGAGGGGAGCAGAGGAATTGTATACAGGCTGCAGTTTGTTTTTCCATTTCTATTTTTCTCTTGAAAAGGCCAGTAAACAACAACTCTATTATCAGCGCTTTCAGCTGCAGCTAATTATTTCTGTCTCCTGGAGATTAAAATGCTGTTTTTTATCCAGTTGGTAGAGAAAATGGGGAGAAAAACTGAAAATGTTTCCACTGCAGTTTTTTCGGATTTAGAGATTTAAGAGCAGAGCAAAAAAAAAAGAAAAAAGATCCATGATGAAACCACAATAGCCATGGCTCCGTTGGGGCTTTTTACAATATAACATAACAAACAGTGTATGAAAGTGTATTTTGAATTATAAAGCAACAATTATTCCTTCTACAGCAACAATATTAATAGCATATTAATTATTGTAGGTATGAAAATATTGTATTGTATTTTTGGTAATGAGACATTGGCTTATTGGACAGACTATTATACCCTTTTGCTTTGACGCTCTTCATAGAGAAACAGAAGTACAAGAACCTAATATTAAGTTTATAGTTAGCGTGGCTTTATGCTTTGATTTCTGCCTTTGGTATATAACATTTATTTTAAAACAGTATGAGTTTGAGACGAATTTGCCTCTTTTGTCTGCTAAGGAAGTCTGTAGTAGCCGGTTTTGTAGTCAGCAAACCGGCAACAGGTGGAGGAACATTGTCTTAACTCTATGCTTTGAACAGCCAGACAAAATGTCCGTTGCTCCAGCGTTTTGCCCAACTTTAAACTGTCGAAGCAGTATGAATGAAACATGTGTTAGTTGCATTAAAACGGTGACGTTTAAACCTCGAAAAACACAAAGTCTTGTTGTTTGATTCGTTGTGTTTAAATAGTCCAAAATTATTAATACTTTTTCATACAAAGATATTTTTTAATTCAACTAAGAAAGTGGACTTGGGGAAAAATTGTATGTTTTAATTGTTTCTAATCATGTTAATAATCTGAAAAAAATCATGTTTATAATCTCTAATCAATATTTATTTTAGATTAATAAAAATGTGTGTTTATGTGTGACAAGATCCACGATTTTGACGCTGAATTGTCCCCCAGCTATCACAATAATCTTCAGCTTCCCCCACCAATTCTCTATCAGATTTAAGTCAGAACATCAAATATACCTCAAGTCATAAGAAACGTGTGGTACAATTGAAAGATTGCGTAGTTAAGTTTTTGTTTCTAAGGGAAGATTAACTCATGTCAGATAGTTAACCAACAGTGTACAGCAACAGGTAAGGAAGGGGGAGATCTGGGGGAGAGCTGTTACTCACTGGCAGCTCCTTAATAGGACTTTAAACAAAAAGAAACGATACGACATTTAAAGTCCACGACTTTACAAAACCCTGCAACACTTTGATACCAGTAGGCGAGCCATGTCTAACTGGGAGAAAGCCTTTTCACAAGTTTGAAATTAACTTCAAAAAACAATAGCCGATTCTTTTAAGAACTGGGACCATCCTTTTCAACATCCTAATATGAATGTGACAACTGTGGCTGCAGTCTATTCTGTAAGTCACCGAGCGTTTATTATCATCACTCCTTGTTTTGCTGAACAGCTGCTGCCTTTTAAGTCGCATGTGTGGTGATGAGGCGGTGAGAGGTAAGAGGAGCCTGCGAATTAGGCCGCTCACACAAAAGCAGTTGTGGTTACTCTGTGTATTCTACGCTATTAACCAGTTAGTGTGTATGTGTGTGAGTTTCCAGACGTGTGTGCGTGTGTGTTGTGGTTTGGACATCAGCATGTGATTGTGAACATCAGTTCCAATTTGTCTCCCTCTTTCAGCCTTGTTGTCTAATTGCAGTGCCATCGGTGTGTCACCGAGGCTGCATTGTGTTCCTGTTTTGTCATCCTTATCTCAGTGATAATTGCCCCTGCCAAACAGAGGGGAATTAAGAAAAGAAATTACTAATGACAAGACATCTAAGAAAAGGCATGTTCCCTCATTGCCTTTGTGTTCGCGTCCCCTCCCGGTCCTGTGTGCGGCTGCGGTAATTACAGTCGATGTGTAACAAGCGAGTTAAATAGACCATCTTTCTGTTTCCACAGTCAGAGAGTACAATGCGCCGGCGTGCTCAGTTCAAACGGAAAAACCTACCCAGCTCCCTTTGTTATTCCACCGGAGAATTGACAACGGTCGCAGAAAGGAGAGAAGAGAGAAAAAAAAATCAATGCTGTCAAATGTGGAGATAGGAAAATGTCATTTTGACAAATGCAAGGCTTTGTGTACGCACAGATTGAATTTTGATGGATTTTTCCCTGGTCGAAGCCTCCTTCCTCTTATTTATAGGCCTTCATATAAAAATGTTAAACAATGATGTTACAGAAAGCAAATACAAATGTCATTGGATTAAAACGTCCCTCAATGAACTTGAGCTTCTTTCTTGGCCTTTCTTTAAAAAAAAAAAAAAAGAGAGAGAGAATCAGCCATTTGAAGCCTTTCTGAAGACTATTTTTAGGCAAACATGTTACACATGATATGTATTTATAATTTGGCTTGTCAGGGTTTGCTTGGTGGGAAAAATCAATGCAAATGCATTTGCATTAGTTCAAACAGAAGTTTTGTGCATTTGGCCAATTCTTTGATGCTTTTATTGGTTTTAATTCATAGGAGGGTTAACAAATGTCTTTCTGTCAGGAAGTGCTTTTATTTTTGCAGATAGTGCTGTTTGCACAATGCCTTCAGCAGAAATACAATTATTTAGAGGTACACAAATCAATTCACTAGAAATCTAAATACAACAATTTTCGCATTCTCTGATCAGTGATTGGCTTATCAAATATTAAAATAACCTGACCCCCCTCTCATATTAATTACAGGTATATCAAAACACGTTATTATTCTATGAAGGTCACAGCTGGTCTGTTTAAATGGTTGATTCACTGACTTTTCCATAAGCGACTTCTTTTTCTTTAAGAAATACTCAGATGCCTCTGATTCATTCCACGTGTTGTAGCTCCAGCTAAAGAAATGCAGGTGTCAAATCGCCCTGACGCATTTTTTTTCTGCCACACAATTACTGTGTTTGTAAGTTGGCAAAGTTGCATTTAGCTTTCTTGCTTACATACAAGGTGTCAAAATGGACTTGAAAAGGTCCACTTGTGTTTATTGTTGCTATTCTGCAAAAAAATATATAGGCAATTCAGCAACTGCTGTATACTGCAGTGTTACCTTAATATAAGTACAATGTTTTTCTTTTTGTAAATTTCAGCCAGCTGACCAGACGAGCACAGCAGAGAAAGTTTTTTTTTTTAGGACTTTGAACCATATGAATCAGATTACTTTGCTGTGACTCTATGATTGTCAGTATTTAATATTTCATTCTAACAATCTTACCATACCTTGACATGAGTAATTTGCCCATGCCCGGACTTCTTTCGTCATCTCTATTCTTATGTTGAAGATTTAAACGTTCTGGGCGAGGATACAATCGCTGATAATGATTGAAGGCTCAAATATGTGTAATGGAGTGTTTTTACATTGTGTTATTGAAGCTTTTTCCCCGACTTCAGAATCATAAAAGTCGTTCCCTTCCCCCTGGAGCAATGACTGTATATGATGTCATTTGTTTCAGCTTTCCCAGAGTTTCTAACTGCCTTGTTTGTCTTCTGTCTCCCACAGTCAACCTTTGGACTATGTTTCAAGCCGCTCAGAAACTCGGAGGATATGAGTTGGTAAGTATTCACATATGTGCCGACATATTCCCAGCTCCTCCCTCTTTTCCTCTCCTCTTTCTGTTTCACTCCTTGCGATATCCGCCGGGTTAACACCCTCTGATGTTGTCCCCTACCTGTCTCTGTCTCTCTCTCTCTCTCTCTCTCTCTCTCTCTCTCTCTCTGCCCTCCTTTCACCCCCGTGAGGTCAGTTGCTATTTTTCCCTGAGAAGAAAGTATTGCTCAGAGCCACTTTTTGCCAAAATGGTGCTGTTGTTTCAAAACCCCCTCTGTGTGGAAAACACATGTTCCTCTGTTTGGCGCGGCACAGAAGGAAATTGGATAAATTGCTCATTTTTTCCCACGTTGGAGATCAAGTGAAGAGCCCAGCCACAAGTGTGCACGTGTGCAGGAGAAAACAAAAGCGCACCAGAAATAGGGTTGAGCGAGGCGGTTAACTTGTTCATTCACTGCTCATGTGCGAGGCGTTTGATGTTCACTCATCAAATGTGTTGCTCATGCTTGGTTCTTCATTAGCTAGCGGTATACTGTTGTCCAAAGTGATGGCCAACGCAGGCCCTAAATAGGATACAGCTCATATAATCTGAGCTCATATCCTTTTAATACTATCATATCTGCTTCTGATTATTTCTTGTTTCATATTGAGGCTTTGTTAGCTCAGCGGCAGCTTGGGTTTTGGTGTTTTATGACGGAGCCCGCCCGTTATTCCCATCTGTTGTGGGATTATGGGAGAAATAACTGACAGCAGGTTGTTAACTGGGCTTATTGTAAGTGTTGAGTAATTAATAACTGGAACAATGTGGCTCCACGAGCTCTTGAAATTATGTCAGCCATTCATGTTTTGATTTTTCACTCCTTTTTTTGTTGTTCTTCGTCTGCTCATTCGTCTTTTCTTTCATCTCTTCTTGCAGATCACAGTCCGCAGGCAGTGGAAGCACGTATACGACGAACTAGGCGGAAACCCCAGCAGCACAAGCGCCGCCACATGTACGCGGAGACACTATGAAAGGTAGTTCTGGAGTTGGATCACTCACCACACTTATTGGCCCCTCTGGTGAAGATGTGTAAAAGTCTAAAAAATACATAAATTTACGACTTATTTATAGAAAACTACATATACTATACCATATTTGCTATGTGTAAAACATATTTATGCATGTGCCAAACCTATTTTATAAGCCCTGAGGGGTTTTAGGATTTATTTATTCCTGAAAATACACAGCAAAATGAATCAAGTTATCAGTTTTCAGAATTTAATCCAAGGTTTTGGTTTTACGAAATAAACAAGTAAGCATTTCACGCTGTTCAGAGGCAGAGTTTACAAAACAGTGTCAGCTGTATGCATATATGCGTAAAGAGTTAAAAGAAATCCACACTGGAAGTCTGCAACGCAAAGAGAAAACCAAACAATCTGTACAATCTCAGAAACCTTTAATCTTCACATTTTCATCGGTTGGCACTAACAAGAAAGGAACACAAATAGCTCTTATGTGATGCAGTGTTCTTGCCCTAATGTTGAATAGGATGGTTGTTATAGCTACACATGCCCAATCGGCATGGTTTGCATTTCCTAAAGCGCAGGGAACTCTCCTACAGTTTGCTTCCAGGTTCATTTCAACTAGCGTTATTCAACACCACAAGACAACTATTGATTTTTTTTTTTTTTCAAGGGAAGTCAATGCACTTAAAACCACGAGGAGCAGTGCTTCAAATGTGTCAGAGGGCCGATAAGGCATGCAGCTGTAAATGCGTTATTATTTATGGGTTCAGGAGGTTGACTGGCTGTCCTTCAGGTTGTTTGCACGAAAATTAACCTTGGGTTAAGTACCACACCCGTCCGTCGCACCTAAATTAAAAAAGATGAAGTCGATGTTCATGCTAAAAGAAATGTGTTTCTTCATTAAGCTGTTTTAATAAAAACAGAGCATGAGCTTCAGTTTTATTCTGATTTGTTCCACTATAAAAAAGAATTGCAGTAATTTTGAGTCATTGTGATCCACAAGAGGATTAGGCCTCTCTAAATAACAGAAGTGTTTTGAATTATTAAATGACCTACATGGATAAACATACAGTAGCTTTGCTTTCAGTGAAACACGCACTCCAGGCACGGAAAGCTGCAAGCTGAAAACATAACCGTAAAGTAATTGTACAGTCAGATACTGCAGCATTTCCCACCACCACCTTTTAATCACTCGGATGGCATTATACAAACCAAAGTAAGCATATGGATACGCTCCCGAGGGAGCTACACTCACATTATGCTGCACACGCATACATCCCCACACCCACACATACAGAGAAACTTAACAACACAACACAGCCACTTTTTCCAAGGTTAAACAAAATGCCAAACACGATCTTCTCCAGGAGGAGATAACCAGTTGCTCGTGGAGGGAGCGGCAAACCGTCCGCACATCCCTGCGGTTGTTGCAGGTTTGAGCTTCGGCACAGCTAGCCCTGACACACACACCTCTCAGTAATACAGTGCAATGCCAGCAGTGCAGTACGAGCGAGTGAGGCCGTTTGAGATTGTGTCAAGATTGCGTGCTGTAAGCGATTTCGCAAGCTCGAGCAGCAGCGGCTGGAGTGACTTTTCTCAGAAATGTGCAGAACTGTGATGTGTTTGGTTTGTTGTCTGTCTGTTGTTATTGTTATTTTTGGACATGCTTGTAATATGATCCTAAATGTTCTTTTGCCACAAACAGAAGATTTTGACCAAAATATTTAGATTACTACAAGAGCTGGGGTTTATTCTGTTTCTGTAGAGTCTATAAATCACTCCTCGGTCGAAATGCTGAATAGTTTATCAGGCAGTAAGTTGTAAAAGCGAGTTATAGGAAGGAAAAAAATAAAAAATCTTGACAAATTCGCATGGGAGGTGCTGAGGTGTGACTGCTGCTGCGCTGGCCTTTCCCTCTCCAGCCACCGTGAAGCAGCTGAGAGAAAAATAATGCTGAATCAATACAAAGCCATAATATCCACGCACTGCAGTGAATATCAGGCTGACACAGAGAGGAAGGTGTACGAGACAGCTGGGGGGGGTCAGCCAAAGCAGAGCAAGTTTCCATTTGGGGGAATAATTTTAGCTGAGGCTTAGTGTTTGGGCTGCTCGGAGGGCAATTAGCTTCAATGTATTAACTCAGCAAACACGACCATTCTTTCTGCATGATGAATGAGGCTGTTTGGAGGCTCGCTGGAGTGTGTTCCTGCCCCCCAGAGGTGTCTTTGTTTCTATCTTTAACCATTAGTCAATGTGTTATACAAATATCATTCACAAGCAACACTTCACTATATACAAACAACTCTTATGTCGACGGTCAAGAGAGCTGCGACGACTGTGATGGTATGAGCTTTACTTAACTCTGATAATCTTACAGAAGTTTTCTTGTGTTAACATGGTCATCTATATTTAGTAATATATGTGCTCCCCTGTTAACAGTTTCGGAGAAGATGTTCCTAGTGAGCAACCGACTTGAATTTAACAATTAAGCTAAATACTACAGTATTTTATTTATTTAGTTTTTTTAGACTTTGAGTATTAGACTCGCAAAAATCTACCAAAAAAACTTCTAAAGCAGGCAGAAAATACAAGGAAACTGAAACTTAAAGAGTTACTTTGGTGTAGTATGGATACATTTGATCCTTATTTTCACTTCTGATACTGTGATAATAATACAGACGAGTGTACCAAGAATTATTTTATTTATTAATTATTATAGGATATTGTACAGGCCAATGTTAAGAATACAAAAAAATTTTTTATCTGAGGTGTTGTTAAATATTGGAGCTGTACAGCACCGGTATTCTTGATATGGTGAAGTTCAGGTTACTTTCATGGCTGCAAGTTGTTACACATGAACCTTGTCTCTTAAAACAGCTCCCACTTCTCTGGGAAGAAGTTTAAACATAACACCAAAAATATTTCCAAAGCATACTAGAAAGTAACTGTAAAATAAGTGATCAATTTACCCATAACAACAATAAAACCAACACACAACATGACTAATATATGATTTGTGGAGTTATGTTACTTTCCCAGAAAGAGTGTTTGAATATGATAATGAAGGGGTCTTGAGTTAGTGGTTTTTTTATGATTTAAAGGACTTCTAATGGGAAATCTCTTGACAGCAAGTGTCCTTTCATTTCCAGTTATTTAAGCAATTATTGACAGCTGTTAAATACCAGGGCTCATAATGACTTACTTATTTTTTTTATACAGAAGCATATGAGAGTTATTAGTTCCAGTAAGTTGCAGCAAATGTCTGCAGACTCACACAGTTTATACTCAACAAATCCAAATCCACAGAAAACAACACTTAGAAACGATATAATCTGTTGTGGTAACAGCTCCTCCAGGCTCAAAAATTGAAAGCAATAATAAGGAATCTTTAGTAAATGTAATTTTATTTAGACTTTTTGAAACAAGTTTTTAATTTGTCTCCTAGCTATTAGCAAATAATGTTATTGTTCACCTAAAGAATATTGTCCTAAAAAAAAAAAAGCCAACATTAAAGTTAGCCTATTACTTCATTAGATGCTTCTGTGTAAGCTAATCAATATGAAGATACAAATTGTAGGACAACTTTAGCTACTCAGAACAGAAGAAAACCTTAACTAATGTTGTTTAAGTCTAGTAGCCGTGCCCTGATCTGATATTGATATTGAATATTGGTCCAATATCAACAAAAAATATGTAAATATATCAGTCTGCATCCAAAATCCATGATATCAGCACTCCAACACAAGCTGTCCGTCCATTGTTTAATCCATGCAACCATTGCTATTTAACGGGTTTTATACAGCATGATCAACAAGTAGCTATGAGTAGGAGTGATGTCAGTTCTTGTAAACTACTGTTCTCTGTGTTGATGCTTACTTTGAACTTCCAACACTAAGTATGCACAATTCATTAAGTCTCTGCTATGTAACGGACTGTGTTGTTCTTCTTCGTAACAGACAATTGAAGAGGTATACCAATAAATTGACCTTTAACAATTTTATTTTAATATAAGTCTTATATTATAGTTTCTCTTTAATATTTTCACTCTGTTTCTCACTTTATATAATTTATGTTAGCCTTGTTTTAATAAAGCAGGGTAGAGCAGGAAATAAAATCCTCTTGCTAGTAGGAGAGGAAGAAGAAACAATATTTCAGGTCATAAATGCCTCCAATTAAGTGGATATTTTTGGCTGTCTTGCTATTATTTGGGTTAAAGACTGAATATCCACAAGCATTCAGCGTCCATTTAAAATTACACACATTATCCCTTTACAGCCCTAATGGTAAAATCACATGAAATGGTTTCCTAGGAGATCTTATTGTGAAAGATGGTGTCAAGGGCATAATCACTATATTTATACAGTCCAGGAGCAGCCAGTAATCACCAGTAGAAATTGAGTTGCTTTGCTGGAATCGAGCAGGAGATAACCTCAGTTAATTGTCATTTCCAAAGTTACTGTTGTTTAGTCGTGGTGTGCCGTTCATTAGTACTCAGGAGGGAGGAAGAAAAAAAAAGAAGAGAAATCAATGTACAAATGTCCATAGCCAAGGTCTGCCACTGCAGCTACAGGGAAGCTTTAATGATATTTATTTAAACTGTTTCCCGAGATTAGCTGTCAGGGCCCAGCGTTCTGAATTAAAAATGAGGTCATGAAAAAGATGGCATCAATAACCTTGAAATAGACTGCCTTTTGCTTCTGTGCTGTGCCATTTTCTCTGTGCACCCCCGCCCCATCCTCTCTCTCTCTCTCTCTCTCTACCCTCTACCCGCCTTGCACTTCATGCTGTTTCTTTCATTATACAGGTCAGCGCCTTTTAAAAGCTCCTACATATTTAATCTTCCCGGTTTCCTACGTGATCTCTTGTTACAGAAACATCACATTCCACTATCTCTGTTCCTTTCTGCCAGTTACAGATTTTTAATACCTCACCATGCATTGGCACTCTAATGTAATTGCACAAGGGGTTGGCATCAGGGTGGGGATGGAGTTGGCGGCGGCGGTGGTGCTAGGGGGGTATCCATGGCAACTGAGAAGCATTTAGAATAATTTGCTATTTAAAAACTCAGAGGTTTTGAGCAACTGCAGAGCAAGCAGATGAGTTTTTTTATTTATTTAAGTCATTTTGTCTTAAAAGCATGAGACATTTGCCAGATGTACTATACGTACAGGACCGAGGCTGGTGAAATATTCCCTGGCTCAGATCATGCAGATATGTGTTTCTTTTCAAGACAGATGCACGCTTGTTCCAATTTTAGTTGACTAGATGTTTTATTGATTCAGCCTTTATTCATTCTTTTCTCTATTGATGTTCCTCCGAATTCACTGAAGCTGCTCTCCACATATAAAAATACATTGTTGGGCAACCTTGAGTCAGTCCTACAATATTTGCAACAGAAAGAGACTGTAGGGTTGTTTTTTTTAATACTCCTTCGTGTCCCTCTGCAATGCCTCTCACTGTATTGCAGATACATCAAATACGCTCCATTACACTTTGGCTTGCCTCTTTCTTTATGCAGCAGCTCCAACGCAGATTTCTGTAATTCTGGTAAAAGGATAGGGCGATAGTTAGATTGCAGTGTTGTGAGACTCTAGCTTTCATGTCCTCTGCATCACAAGCAGAAGCAGAAAGGCAGCACAAATGGTGCTGGATTTTATTAAACAAGCAAAAGCGCGTCAATATATATATATATATATATATTTATATTTTAAAAAAGAGTAAAGTTCGTGCAAAATGGAAAGGTGAAAGAAAGGTTGCATACAGGAGGTTATTGTGTGCACGCTGTCAGCATTCCTTAACACCTTAAACAGTGCCTCGACATGTTGTCTGGATCAAACGCCTGGCCGAGTTCTTTTGTTTCCTTCTGACTTTTCACTGGATCTTAACCTGGACCTCTGCTATGGCGCAGATGCATTATAGTCACACTTGGGTTATGAATTCAGAATTTTTCAATTGTGGAAAAAATGTTATTTGCAGAAACAATCAATCTATCCATACATACATCATATGTTTTTTTGATTTTTTTAGGTTCCACATCTTAAGCTTAATCCCTGTACAAACATCTGCCTTAATCCTCAGCAAATGTATTTATTTCTACAGGGAACATGCAGGGGAAAAAATGTGTAGAAACTGTGAAAACAACATAACGTTTATTTAGCCCTTAGGATCTGGATTTGTTTTCATGACAAATAACTTCAGTGGGTTTTAAGTGGAATTAAATCAAATGGTCTGTTTTGAATTTGGGTCCCTGGTGGCTACGAGAAATGACAAATTATACCAGTGGCAATCTGCATGAGAGGACCGCCGAGATTAAAAACTAGTTCAGTGCAGCAAGTTAAATTTACAACATTCCAGATAAGGCTTAAGTCCACTTTAAAGAGCAAAGGGAGACAGGTTCTGTACATTATTGGTCTTTAATGGATGAATTACTGAAAGTGTTCCTTTTTGCAGAACAGTGGACATTTATTTTACACAGTTGGTGCTCTGGGCTCACACCTGCCAGGGCGATACATTTACTGCATACTGCCGCAGCCGCAGCTAATGAGAGCAAACCCCAGGGGAACAGTGGAGGTCATTTCAAATCTGGTATTCTCAGACTTGACAAAGGACTTAAGTTTTCATACATTCCTGGGCTGCCCTCGTGTTTTAACTGTCTGAATGAGGGTCACCTCGAGTGGTTTGGCTCTGAGACAAAAGAGGAGCTCCTGGGCTCGTATCCAGAGCGGAGGGAGCAGAAACAATGTCTGTTTATCCCTCTGCTCTTTCTCTGAAACAGTTTGTTTTCTTTTTGTTTTCATGTTTAACCAGAAAGTGACTTTTTTTCTACGACCCTTGTGTCCTCACAGGTTTGTACGTTTTTTTCCTTCCTCTAAACCTTTCTTACAGTCTGGTGTCTCACCCAGCAGCTCTTTAAATAGTTTCTTTACCCCCTTTTTCTAAATTCATGAAGTAGCTCTTGTGATCTTAACACAACACCAGCTAAAATTAATTTCAGCTTGGATGGGGAGGAGGAAAAAAAAAACTGTCGAACCGGAACAGCCCGCAGGCTTTTTCCATTTATTTAGTGACTTGGGTTTTTCGTGGATTTCAGCACACGGCTTGTTCCTGTAACAAAAAACTCAGACGCGTTGCTGGTAAAGTCACCTTGTTTTTTCCAAGTTGTCTTTTTTACATGGGGGGGAGGGGCCATGCGCCTGTATGTGTAATCCATTATTTCAACAACTATGATCTCCTTTCCTGACGGTTGTGTTTGGATGAATTACACAGTTAGTGATTGCTTGGATGCAATGCAATATATACGAATATATATATATAAAAAAAGTTTTCGTTTCAGTTCATAAAACCTATTTATTTGAATCTATTGGTTACATATTTTATTTGCTTCTGATTAGTAAAAGGGGAGGAAAAAAAGCTGCTTAAATGACAAGCAGGTAATAAATTGACAGGAGACAAAGTTAAGCATTTATTGACCCTATAAAAATAGTTGCCCCTCCTGCCCTGATGGATTGTTTCCTGGAATCCGTCAGGGGTGCCATACTCCCCCAAGTGGCTGAAATAATTAACTACACCTGACTCCCAATTTATTCACTGGCTGCCAAGATCTGCCTTGGAGGAAATTGCTACTCACAGTGGTCTTGTATCACAAGCACTTATTATATCATGTAGCACAATCATGACTTAGTTATATGTGAAAGGCTTGAAAGTGCTCTATTCTGTCACACTGAAGGCTGTATTAAGACTTAATGGTCCTTGTTACTGTGTCTTTTTTAAATAAATAAAATAGAAAGAGATTTAAAGGAGCCACAGATTAATAAAGAACTTAGTACATGCTTATCTTAACACATATTAATTAGTAAACAAATAAATATTTTACAGTTTTTTTGTTTGTTTGTTTGTTTTTCTATTCTTTTTCTTTTGTCAGACACTGTTCTAGTTTCTGGATTTATTTGACAGCTGACTTATTGACTGTTCATTTGCTTAATATATTAAAACAAATTAGATAAATTATTTTAAAAAATTTAATTGTATATGTTTATAAACATTTCTAATTATAACATAAACGAAATGTATACATTTAGGGTAATATAATAGCTTGTTTATTACATTGTGCCAATTTTAGCACGCCACAGTAACTACTGTTACTGTAGCAGTTATTCATAGCTGAACTGCCAAGCCGAGCAGGAAAAGATTTAGAGATCCACATGCCAGATTAGATGCCATGAGTAAACCTACGGTGGTGCCAATTTTACACCTGATGCATTCAGTGGACTAGTAAAGAAGTGAATTAAGTATTTGACCAGATCAGAGCCACTTATATGAATCTTGGTAAAAACTAAATGTGCTAAAATAACCTTTGTTAGGACATGACAGTGACAGGAATCAGCTAGCTAAGTTTACAACATGGATCTTCCACTGGACTTTACTCTATTACTTTCACTAGGATCAGTTCTTACATTACGTGGGGCAGCTGTATACCTCTCTATCCTCCCACCCACAAAGCATCCTTACTGACATTCCTTAAAATTGACCCGGGCCAAGACATCCATGTCTTTCCCACAAATTATGCAGATTGCTAACAATATATATATATATTCGGTCCATTAAGTGATAGAAACTTTCCAAAACAGAAAGACTTTATCATACCAGAAAGCGTGAGAATATTTTCTCCACTTGTAAGTGAAGAACACAAGATGTTTTTGTAGGATTTCATCACAATGATCTTCACTGCTCATTCAAAGCCCTCATCAACCCTAACTCCTCCCCTTTACTCCCATTCCCTGTTCTTTCTTTGTTTGGTCTGTTTTCCTCCTCTCTTGTCTTCCACAACCTTTTTGCTCTCCGTCTCTCCAATAAGTCACATTTAATAGTACATTTCCTTTCTTGGCCGGGGGCCTGGTGCCAGACCAGCTGTATGAAATGTAGTTTCACCGCTTTTCCTGCCAGCACTTTTGTTCACAGGAAGAAAAAGAAAAAATCAAAACTAAAAAAAATCCCACAGAGCCTCTTGAAGTCTCAGAGGCTTTTTTCCCCCCTTATTTGATGATTAGGCGAAACAGTTCTTGATTCATTGTTTGTTTTACTGCCATGTCCCTTTTAAAAGGAATAATGCAATCGTCTCTCAGTGTTACATGACATGGGTTTATTTATTTTCTCGAAACTGAAAAAAGTCCTGTTCCTGTCTGACTTTCCTGGATTATTCTATAAAACATGACAGAGGATATCTGAAAGATTTTTATTGCGACTCGCTGATGTTTTATAGTGTTGTAGCTCCTCGGCTCTCGTGGATTGTTCTTCCGCAGTGTTTTTTTTCTGGTTTTGTGCCAACTTCAATTTTGTTCCCGGAGCAATAAAAGTTTAAGAGTTCCCTCGCTGCTTTTTCATGTCAGTGTTTTTACACATGGGTGTTATGTTAAACAGATCTCAATTTCCCCATTTGTTATGACATAGCATATGGAAATATGAGCAAGGACGTCTTTAAGAGGACTAACAACATTTAAATTGTGTTAAATGTTTATTCTGCTTACCCTTCTGAGTCATTTAGTTTAAATTTAATTAAGCCTGAGTATATAAAGCCATTGTGTTTCTTAAGTACCCAAGCATATTGGCTCCATCTGAAAATATTTTCAACGTTCTAGCTAATTTAAGGGCTTCAGTCTTTAATCATTTTAGCAGGCTGAATGAGATATTAAGTGTTGTGAGCTCTCTTTAAACATTTGAATTTAATTCTGGCAGATATTTTCTTCTTTTCTCATTTCCAGCCGCAGCAACTTTACACACCCACACTCACATTCTGTTCCTTCGAGGTTAAAGTAATACCAAATGTGATCTTTCTCAGCAGGGGATAACTCATTATTCACATTCTCTCTCGCTCTTGCTCTCTCACGCACACACACACGCACACATGCGGAGAAATACAAACATACACACGAGTAGTGGCTCCAATGTGAGTCTGGATTTCCCCGTAGCCCAGCTTAATTACAAAAGGACTGTTAATGCTTTCCAGGTATTAAAACTACGAAGGTTTAAAACAAGATACATAATGCATCACAAGCTTGCAGCTGGTGTGTGAAGGAAGGGGGGCGTTTACTTTAAAAATGTATGTTTTATAAGCAGCAGCATGAGAACAGTGCTCTGTTATAAAACCAGTTTTCTGTTTTTTTCTATTTATTTTATTTTATTTTTTACAAATGAACCAGTACCTCAAGTCCATATTTTGTATCAAGATACTTTTATGTGATTAGGCTGAAGGTCCTGCTGTATATGTTCCTAACTGCTCATGTAGACTGAATGTGGGTCACACTTTTCAGACTTGACATATATTATTTTTACTTCTGTATCACATAAAGTCAGAATATAATACATTGAAGTTTACGGCTGTACTGCATCCAAATTCGGAAGAGTACAAACACAATAACCAGTGCACTGCATTTAGTTAGCTATTAACATTTAAAGCAGCTTAATCAACATTTGATCATGTGAGCGCATAATGATTCACCAACACATGTTTATTATACGCATTCTTTTTTTCAGGCTCCTCCTTCCTTACGAGAGGCAACTTAAAGGCGAACAGGATAAGCCCCTCCCGTTGGCCAAACCCAGGAAGCAGGAGGGCAGCCAGGAGAAGGCTTCTGGAGCTGGAGCCAAAGTTAAAGTAGCCGTAGCCAAGAAACTGAAAGGCTCCAACCATCCTAGGCTAAGCAGTAAAAAGGATAGAGGAGAGGTGAAAGAGGAGCAAACACAGGTCTGTCTCAGGACTCCCAAACAGTTTCATTACGTTTCATACTTTTTCAGTTTTATATAATTCATTTCCAACATGGTATAAAATATTGATGTTAATCTTTCTTAAATTGTATTTGGGTTAAACGTTATCTCCAGATCTACATTTCGGACATTTCAGAATTTTTACAAAACAGACAATCAATACAGTTTAAAACAAGATAGAATAATGCATCAAAGTGAACACTAGTGTATGTATTTGGCATTATCAGGCTTTCATTGTTTACTTGTTTAATTTTTAGACATTTCAAGAACCTTGTGTGTAGATTTTTTTCTGTAAATGTTTATATTATAAACTAATGGTTTATTCAATATACGGTTTTAATCTACTTTTTTTCCAAACACAGGACTCAAAAGAAAAAGAAGAGAACCACGAGAGCTCCACAGCCATAAAAAGTGATGAATCTCTTCAAGATGAACCGATTGTTATAGAGGAGGAAGAGTTACATGTCACCCTGAAGAAAGAGGAGTCGTTGGCGGTGGAGCAGCCATCCTCACTCTGCCTCAAAGAATCTGACTGCAGACCCCCCCACTGTGGTTTCCCGCTCCACACTGGGCCTTCTCCCCAAACAGAGTGGAGGCAAATCAGCGAGGCGCTCCAGGCAAAGTTCGCCGGCGAACAGCAGACCGAAGGGCATTTCGTTCCTAAAGGTTCTTACCTTCTTCCTCGCTGGGATCAGAATAAATCTGCTGGACATGTCGCTCTGCCGGAGCACTTCTCCAAGGTCAAAGACTGCATTGAGAATCACGGTGGGCGAGTGGGGAAGGTGCTGCCCATGTGTAAGCAGGTAGCTGGACATTGTATAGATTTGAACACAGATTCTTACTCAGAGAAGGATGACTATGGGACGATTAAGAAGGAGTCCACCCAGGGCACAGGACAGACAGCTGCCTACTCCAAATCTAACCAGGGGGTCATGTCTCCTTTGGCTAAAAAGAAGCTCCTCTCCCAGGTGTGTGAGTCCAACCCTTACTCCTTTTCATCTCTTCAGTCTTTATCTCCCACAGCTGTGTCCTCTCTTCATCGAGGTGATCGAGAGAAGGAGAAAAGAAAGTGTGAGGAAGAGATGGCTGGACAAAGGTACAAGGGTGCATCAGATGGCATTCCTGAGGTATCACCCATATTCAGGCCGTCAGTGATCCAGCACGCGCAGAGCAACAAGGCTCATCAACACACCACCGGGGGGCAGTCAGAAAGAAACGCTGCCGCTGAACTGTCAGACTCTTACACCCGGACGAGCACACAGCTCCAGCCTCAAGTGAGCGTGCCGTGGCAGCCGTATCTTACTAGAACCCAAACCCAGGACTGTGCAGAAACTGCTGGGGAGAAAATTCTCCAAGGTCCAATCAATCAGGCCAGGAGCTATACAGTGGACTGCTACTCATCCCCTCACCTTCACAACTTGTACAGACAGACTGAGAGCTGCCTGAGCCAAGAGAGGATGGCTGGCTTTGTTGGAGGAGAGCGGAGAGAACACTACAGCAGGGAGCGAGAGGGCGGCCAAAGCTTTGTTTTTGGCGGTCTGGAGCAGGAAGGCTTGGCATACAGATCTAACTTCAGCGACAGGACTCAGACACAAGTAAAGAATGGAGAAGCTGAAGACGAACCCAGAGACTTTTCTATTTCGAAGCCTCTACCTCAGAGAGTTTCCTCCTTTTCCAAGCCTCCATTCTGTAGTCTCTCCTATCCCATCATGCACCACGGTTTGGATTCCCATCCCAAGGCATGCAGAGTCTCGCCTATGACAATCTCCACCCCCAAACAAAGCTCACCAGACACCTCTCAGTCATTTCCCAGCCCAAAAGCTTCAGGTGAACTGCCGCTCAACAGTCCCATTCGACCCAGTAAGCGGAGCCTGGTGGAAGCAGAGAGCGAAGACCACCCAGAAAGGAAAGTGCGCGTGGTGACCCCCATTCACCCTGCCAGCACAGTCCGACGGATCGACCCCGAGGAGCTGAAACCCGCTGAGCCAGCTCATGCCATTCACCTGAACAATCACCTCCCTGAGGGCCACTCTGCAACCACCTTCCCGCCGCCCCACACTGCACCACTCTATGCTGGCATTTACCCACACAGCACCCTGGTTTCACCAGGCGCTCAGGACGGGTTCCAGCAGCACCCAAGCTTGCAGTACCTAAAAAGCCAGTCGGCAGTTTCTCCTCTCATGCCCCCTTTCGCCATCCACTCCATGATGTTCCACCGGCAGCTGCTGGCCTCCAGCCCCAGCCCTAGCCCCCACCACCTCTACAGGTACCCGGCTGGGGCGGCGCTGTACGGAGAGCTGTTGCACCACCTCTACCCTCTCTCAACCCTCCCCCCACCGCAGCTGTCGTCGGTACACCCCAGCACCAGACTTTGAGGGTGTGAAATCCCCCCCCCCCCCTTTTTTTTTTCCTTCTCCACTCTCGTTGTTGAAACTGTGTTGGCTAATTTTCATTCACATTGTGGCTCAAGTCGAGGCAAGACGCCGATCGTACGTTTTGCCGATGACAAACTGCTAAATCGATCACTCAGACTTCAAATTCTATTTTTTTTCTATCTGTGTATGCCTTTGTTTATATACTTTGCACTGTTCTTTTTTTAAATATTTTTTATCGCCACTTACTGTATGTTGTTGTTGCTTTTGTAACCCTATTTGCACAACGCTCGTGTGTATGCGCTCACAGATCACAGTTTGCCGCTTTCAGTGACCCATGAGTCAGGATTGTCGCTCTGGAACATGGGAAGTTGAGGGAAGCAGAGAAAAGCCATTTGTTTACTGTGTCTGAGGGCTAAACTTTGTTGCCTAAAAAACTCTAAAAGCAACATGACAATGAAATACAAAACTCTTAACCTCAGTGTGTGTGTTTTTTAACTGCAAACAGGCATGGGACGGTATGAGATTCTTAGCAGATGATTAGTTTGTGTTACAATTCCACAGTATTTACACAGAAATAAAGCAAACATGTATACTGCAATCTATTTCATTTTAAAAGAGAAAATCATAGTATTAGTCCTATTGCTGCTAAAACATAAACTTGATTGTTACAGGTATATCTGAGCTAGAGCAACGCACATAGGCGACTTCTAAATCCGCCTAATAAATCTGCCCCTGTTCATGACCATCAAATATCGGCGGTGTGTATTTGGTGGCCGACATTCCACAATTAAAACTTGCCCAGTGTGTGGTAAAAAGCATTATTTGACAAACATTAAGCAGTACTGATGCTCGCTCCCCTTTACCTGTAACATCTTCATTAAAAATACATCAAACACTAAGTGTGCCTACCGTGTAAAATAATACTTTTGCGCAGTTCTATTTATAAAATAAAAGGAAGTATAAATAACTGCTTTCAGCTGATTAGTTAGGCTTTCTGCTCTGGTTGAGTCTGCAGTCAGCAGCTTAAGGTAAATACAGCTCGTAGTTTAGCATTTGTGGTTTTAAGGGTGTTGCATTAGGATTTTTTTGTAATATCAACCATTTTTAAAGAGAAAAAAAGTTGTTTTAATTTTAACCTAGGTTAAAGTATAGCATCCGTCTTTTAACCAGCTAACTAGCAGTACACAGAACTTCATCCGCAGGGCAGAGAGGAAAAAATTAAAAGACCACATAATTTCGCTATTTACATGTATGTGTTTAAACATAGTGAATATTTGGTTTATTTTAATCAACTGACTTGAGTTTTATATAAATCCTATTTAAATAAAAATAAAAAATTATTTGGGGAAACTTGTCAAAATAATAGAAAACGAACATATTTATTTAACAAAACAATATAACAATTTGGAAGAGTTCTGAAGTGAATATTTAGAGCAAGAACATATAGCTTATATACGTGTTGAAATATTATAGTAAGGCTTTCAAGTTACTGTTAGAAACATGCTAACAGTATATCAGTAAATATACATGTAGAAATAATGTTTCCAGAGATGTTTCAGTGTTTTTCAGAGCTGTAGGCCGGCAAAGGTTCCAACAAAACTCTGGTCACTCTGAAGGAAGCTACACTCTAGAAGCGCTTGCTATTTCGAAACCACAACTTTTTAAACCCAGTAACCAGCCCATGCCTAATTGCTACCACAATGTATCGGATAAATCATTCGTCATTTCTCTTCAGGCAGCCGGTGCTGTCGTGTCTGTTTACATGCCTCCACCCTGAACTGTGTTACGTGTTTGCACCACGCTAAATCCGTCTGGAGTGGACCGATTGAGATAAATGTTAACACCCGTCGTGGCGATTCTTAACACGAACAGTTTCATCACGACCACATTCAGAGGTGCTGTGTGTAACAGATGTACTGTAGAGTGGCTCCTTGCAAGATTCAGGTTCATAATTATGTTTTTTTTTTTTTTTCAAACAAATCTTCCTCTTGTTGCATTTTAATCAGGCAAATCGTGAATGTTTTGTCTTCGGCTGGTGTGACTTTCACCTTCTGAGCTGAGAGTAATTTGACCTCGGAACATTTTTTGTAGACTGTTGTGGCTTGTTTTGCGTCTGCGAGGAGCAGCATAATGAAGCAGCCGTCTGCTGTGGAATGCTCACCATAAAGAAGACAAAGAAAGATAAAATTTAAAAAAAAACATTTTTTTTAAATCTACATTTCATATTTTAATTCCTGACTTGAAACGCTTCACGGCCTCTTTTAAGATATGATTTGATAGGAATGTTGTCACTTAGGATATTACTGCTTTAGCAAATATCTGTGCCTTTCACAGTCTTGGATTACAGTTAGCACTACGCTAAGTACACACATTAATGTAAATCTCATGTAGCAGAGTAGGAATGTCAATATTACTGTCTCTCTCGTGTCGAATGCAGTATGCAGACACCATCAAACCACATTGCGCACTTTGAGACGCCAGAATTTGAAGCGTAAGGAAACTACAGACCGATGCTAGATTTTGTTGGGGTTTTTTGTGCTTGAACAAACCTGCGGCCCCTGATTCCGACAGCTGATGAAGACATAGGTTAGGTGTCTCTCACCTGCGGGGCATGTTCTCTAGCGGTGATGAAAAAATTTACAGGACTCCATAAAGTATGACTAGCATGCAACGTGGGGCCCGGGGTACAAAGAAAACACCTGTGCTGGCTTTTTACAACCACTATAATTGCAATCCAGGATGGCTGAAATGCACAGAGAAATATTCTTTTTCTGTTTTTGGTGTTTAAAATAAAACAAAAAGAAGCTGTAGAAGTCTATGATTTTACTGAACACCTAAAGACATTCATTGCGGACTTTAGTACTGTACATTGCTGTGTGTAGGTATGCTGGCTCCTGTACAGAAGCATTCATACGGAGGAAACTACTCATGGCAAGCCTTCTCTCTTTTTGTCTTAATATCTGTGTAAATAGCTCTGTAGATACCACCGAGTGGTTGTTCTCATAAACTGTTATACTCTGTAAATAGTCCCAAAAAAAGAAAGAAACAAAACAGCATAACAGTCGGTTACACAAACTAGACGTGTTCGCTGTTTTCCGTATGGCTCAAACAAACACTACGAATTAAGATTTAGAATATGCTTCTTTTTTTTTTGTTCTTTCATTTTTTTTATGTTGTGCATTCTGAAACTGTTTTTTGATACCATAGCCATCTGTTTACCGATCATCCAGCTGGCAGCAAAACAAAAATAGAGACATTTTGTATATGACCTCCTGTATATTTAATTAAAATATTTTACTATCATTACACGTTTCATCAGTTTTTTATCCACACACGTATCTATTGCAGGTCACAACCATAAATCTATGTATATTTGGGTATCTTATGACAGGCTGATTCAATGTAGTGTCAACAAAAATTAAGATTTAAAGTAGAAATCTGAGAAGCACGGCATCCATTTGTATCCCTCCATCCCCCTTTACTTTGATACCCCTGAATTAAAGTCCGGTGCGACCATATTCACTCAAAGTCACCTAATTAGTACATCTCTTTGTGTATAAATCCAGATTTTCTGTAAAGGCCACAGAGAGAAGCAACCGACAGACCTAATATGACTGAGAGGGGAGCAGAGATCCATTCCTCAAGAAGAAAACAACTAGCCATGCCACAAATCTGGCTTTTATTCACAAGTGGCTAGAAAGACAAAAAAAGGAGTTTTGCTAGCATGGCAGAAAACTAGTAAGACTGCATTACTAGGGACAAAATATTTTCACAGAAAAGCAGTTATGGCTCCATAATCGTGTGGAGCTGATCATCTTCACCAGAAAGCAAAAACCTATTGACTGGAACTAAATACAGAGAATTCCTGTTAGGAGGCAGAGATCACAGTCCAGCCAGACATGAACTCCAAAGACTCATTTTAGATTGAAGCATATTCGTTTTAGTGCAGACTGTTTAGAGTCCAACTCTGGATGCACTATTTTGGGCTGTTCTGTTACATACAAACTCAATTAAATAACAGCTAATGGTTGTAATTTAATAAAATGTGAAAAGTTAAAGGGGTTTAAATTCTTTTGCAAAGCACTGTGAAAAGGATTGTAAAAGCTGCTTTGTAAAACTAGCGTGCTAACATTAATGGAGCTTTTTGTCTCCCCTCAGTAAAAGCAGTGTAAATGGTATTTTGATTATTGTGACATTTCATGATTGTCTGAGATTCCAACCGGCTTTAATCTTCACAAGAGGCCATTTCTGGGCTCGGAGTCAGAAAAGGCTCTTCAGTGTTTGCGGCAAATAAAGAAATGTGGCAGTGCATGCAGCATTTCTATGGTTTGTGAGCTGGGGCGCAGTAAATACTCTGCTTTGACTTTTATTGCCACCCTCTGGTAAACTTTTAACATGCGAAATATTCTGTAATACTTCCAGAGTTCTGTAAAAATACAGAACGCAGCGTCACCGAGGTGGAATGTGGGTCGTTTTATTGCAGATCGGCAGTAGTTTAAAATCAACAAAACATTTGTGACTTCCAACAGTGAGAAGCAATTGCACATTCTGAGAAATAATAGTGATGATGTAAATATAACTTTACCCTGCATTAAAACTATAAACTACTAATGCAAAGTTAATGCTTCACTAGTTACTAGTACAAAAAAGGAGACATAAAAAAACGATAAAGGCTGATTTCATACATAAACATGAAAAAAAACAAAATACAAAAATCCACTTCAGTTATGCAGTCATTGGATAACAAGTATTGTTTTAATATGCTTTATTCAGCCATTAATATAATAATTGGTCTTGTACTTATCTTGCCTATTCAGCAAATTGTGTAAATTAACACAGACATCTTTCTATTGTAGCACAAAACTGCAGTTTCTTCCATCTTTCTTTTGATTCTGAAGGAAGTAAACAGTTTTCGTTCTCCAAGGTAAACTAAAGAAACTAAGTGATTCACTGCTGCAACAAATATTACATTGGGCACGTTGTTAAATATTGAGCTGCATTCCCTTTTATCTCCCCAAACCTTTAACCTTTTGGTATAATTTAAGAGAATCTGCAGGATACTCAGAAAAACAGCTACTGTAGCTTTCTCCATAATGCCTCATCCTTTCAGCAATGTTTTTTTTAATACCCTGCATGTAATTACGATGACCATTCTTGAGCACAATGCCATTAAGTGGTTAGAATATTTAGGGGCTTGTAGTACTGGGTATGTTCAAAACAAGCGCACAAGGACATTCATTATTCTGGCCACTCAAAAGCTCTATTCATTCAATTATGTTCAGGGCATTTATTGGCTGCTAAGTTAAATTATGTTAGACGTACTGTGCAGCCACTAAAAAACAAGGTTACTCTATTAAAGAGCTCGATGGCGGAGAGAGAAGTCACATTACTGCTCACAATTGGTTTTCTTTTAAATGAGCTATAGTGGCCATACAGTCGTCACAGGGAAGCGGAACATGTCAATAGCTCCAAACGCAAACTTGTCCTCGGTTAACAAAATACATCAACTTAATTTTAAGCGCATTTGGAAAATCTTTCCTTTCAGCTAAAAATGAAAGAAAAGAAGCAAGCATTTTTTTTTTTTTCTTAGCAGGTCCAGAGCAAGCTGTCTCGGATTTAGATTAACTACATAAAAATTGATTAATGAAGTAAAGAAGCAGATACTGACACAGCGTGTTAAATTAATAGTTTGATAATGAATGCGTTTATATTGATGTTATAATTAAGCCTTTAACTGGACTTTCCCTTGATAGAGATGAAGTAATCAGTTTACTGCCTCAGTTTCTGTGAAGCTTTAAGCCCACTGATCAATGTCGGCAAGTTGCAGTTTCACTTTAGGAGCAATGATTTAAAACATTTCAGTTTTTGCTTTCCTGCAATTGGGTTCCGATTACGTCCATTAGGAATTGAGGCAATAATAGAGGCGTCGCTATTGATCAAGGTTTTGCAATTTCTTAAGGAGTAAAAATTTCTGTTTTAGCCTTTAATGTTATCATTTTGAAAAAGCTAACAATAAATGTAAACAACAGTCTCTTACACGCAAGTATTCTTATACAATTGGACATTTTTCAGAGACTGCCAAGACCAAAGAATAAAGAAAAAGTCGCTTTCTCACCCTTCCTACTTTCTTCCTCTAGAAGTACAGACATGAATAAACCAGACATGTCACTGAAAATGCAGCTTTCTTTTAGATTTCTACATTTAATTTGCATTAACAGTTTAGTTTTACACACCCGACATACACCAATTGGAAAAAAGACTCTCATATCCGTTTCTAAATGGCCAGGCTTTGCATTAAAAGTTTATTTCTCAATGCATTTTTATCCTTTATGTGCTGAAATCTTTCGATTGGTACTCTTTAAATAATTGTAGATGTATACCTAAGATTAATGGCTACGTTCTTTACATGGTACAAAATTTCTACTCTGATGCCTGATAAAGAAAAAGAGCCTTTGGGTTTACCGATTTCTAATGGGTGATCAGATTAAAGGAAATAAGTCCTTCCAACAGAGATGCAATTAAAAATACTGATTTTATTAATGTTAGTTGAATCAGGTAAATTAGTTTTATCATTTAGTTGTCCAGTCATAGTGGATTTTTATTTGATCACAAATTTAAGCTTTTAATGAGAAGTTTTAACCGTTCTTGGGAAGTGTTTTTTTAAAATATATATTAACAAGCTTAAATTCAAGCTTAAACTAACCTTTACATGCACTGATATCTGTATCGGTTAAAATGTTGGTCTTGGTTAAAAACTCTACCACCAACAACACACGCCACCCAAAAACCTGTATAATATTGAATACTATGATCACCGTTTACAGTGTTTTAATGTTTGACCTCAATGTGAGCTGAGAAGTAAGGAGCAAGACAAAAACCCCGGCTAAAATCAAATAACCTTTTGAAAAAATGTTTTTCGACAAAATTTCAAGTGTGGCCAAAATGAGAGCCAGGATATTTGGAGTTCAGGTAAGGCCTTTAAACCTATGAACACTGTAACACCTGATGGTGGCAGCATCATGCCGAGGGTTCAAATCCCTGCTTTTGGTATTGGTGCTTTGTATGCCATGGCATCATACAGCTTTCCAACAGTACAATCACAACAGGAACATGGAGGAAGTTGGCCTGCTTTATGGAAATGGATAAAGCAAGCCAAGTAAAGCATATAAGGGCCTAAGCTAACTTGTTTGGATGATTTGTGGATGAGTGATAAAAACGTTGATCAAATATCCAGTCAGAACAATATCAGAATCACCTTCAGGCAAAAGATATTGTGTGGTTACTCATCAACATATTAAAGATGTTTGTTAAATGTCAATGGAGGTCTCAACACAATGAAAGAGAGAAAATTGACTGTAAAGTTAAAAGTTGTGCAACCAACTGTTTTCCCACAAATCGCTGAAGTACATTTTAATTTAATCAAAACAAAGAGAACTGTTCAAATTGATTATTTTAAATGTCAACTCAGTAAAACATTCACGCTCGTGAATGTGAGGAAATTTGACACTTGAACTAAAAAATAAAAATTGGAAATGGTCGAGATTACAAAGCTTTGAGGTTCATCCTGTCTCTGAAAGACTTCCTCACTTTGCTTCGCGGCGCGGGAACGGGACCGGCACCAGGACCGCTGCAGAATCTGACAAACACAGGATCGGCTTCATCCTCGGCCGTCTGGAGATTCTGCTTTTGTTGTTCCGACTGCTGGAGTGACGACTGAGGCAGACCGTGCGGGGGGACGTCGATGATGGCCAGCGGAGCGTTCTTTCGGGCTACAGCTCCTGCGCCTCCGCCGTTGTTGCGCTGGAGTTGCTGGATGATGGCGGAGAACTTTGCATCTAGAGAGGGCCTGCCTGTTTTGGACCTTGTCGCTGGGCGTGAGACGCAAGTGCCGGAGTTCTCCTTCTCCTGGTTTGAAGGAGGAGGGGGATGAGGCCGGGAGGACGGGAGGGGAGGTCTGGCTGGACGGCTAGGGTTAGAATAAGGCTTTACGTTAGAAGGAGGTGGCGGAGCGCGTCGCTTTTTGTTGCTGACGGGTGTGGAGCTGGTGTTGGGGCTTGAGCAGGGGGTTGAGGTTTTACTCTGTGACAGAAAGCTCTTCTCCAACACCACTGAATGGGAACCATCAAACAAAGAGGACCAGTTAGGGGGCTCCTTCTTCTCCTCTTGCCCGATAAGGAAGCGGCCATCTGTCTCTTCAATTTTACTGTGGATTATGTCCGTGATGCTCTCAAACTTGCTGGGTGAATTTATACCTGCACGAAACGTTAAATTAACTAACAGTGAACAAAAATGTATAGATAAAACACTATTTTTGCCCCCCCCGCGCCAGTGTCTGATGTTCATCCAATATAACTCTCTAAAGACACAGAAGCAGAAGTTCCAGTTTTCTCATTTGCATGTAAAAGGATTTCATTTGAATGCATCATCTTTGCAATGGAAACACATTTTGTGGAGTGGTGGAATGTGTCATCTTAAATTAAATATGTTTCTTTTAAAAACATCTTCCTACCTCACTTCAGTGTCTAATTCAAACCATTATACTCACTGAGGTCGTTATAGACAGAGTCCGCCTGCTTGGCGAGGAAAAGCGATGGTTTCTGTGGGGATGTGACCTCGATTTTCATTAACCGGTCGCAGCAGTGAAGCCACTGGCCTGGTCACAAACAAGGACAGACAATGGGGTGGGTGAGGGCTACTGTCCAATAAAATATCAGCAGATTATTCTTGTCCAGAAACCTTATTCATGCTACTGACATAATTAAAATACAAACTCAAGTTTCCTGTTCACAGTGACACTTACTCTGGTCATAGAGGTGCTGGTGGAGGGAGTCTATCCAATCCTCCAGCTCCTCCCTGGTGTCCGCAGTGAACACAACAGTCTGGGATCCTTGGTGTGAAGGGTTGGTGATGGACAAACTCTTGGTTTTCCCACCGCCTGATTGTTTGTCCATAAAACAAATACGGGTCTCCTGCACAAAAAAGCGTACAACTTATAATAGGCTGAAAATGGTCTTTTCGAAATTTTGATGCCTCTGTGAGTTCTGGTAATAGATTTACATATATTCATCCCAGCCATGGGTTCGTTCATTAAGACCTATAAAGATTTTTCACAATTTTTCATGCATTCTAATTGTGCAAAGTGAAGTATTCAATGAAATGCATCTATTTGCATTAAGAGTCAAATATGTGGTTGAATAAATGTCCTTCAGCAAATTTCATTTCGAATATAAATTTGTTTTCCTACAAAAAAACTGATTTTAAACAAGTGTAAGGCCGGGGCTCTTCCAGAAGCCAAATGTGTGCTTTTTTTTTTTTAAACCATTTCAAAACTAGTTCTGATGTGTCCTGTTAACCATGCGGTCACAGGACAAACTCCATGGAGTTTCATTCTAAGTGGAACTGATTTAAACGTTAATTACATTTAATTCTTGTCTACTTGATGCATTTAATGTAGATTAGATTATCAAAATGGTATTCTCTTGTGGATTTTTAAACTAAAATAAGGTCTCAGCAACTCTCTCAATGTTAAATCTGTGGACTCAATACATTTTGTAATGATTAGTCCACCCTTTAAGAAACAGTGGACGCATCAATAAAAGCTTAAATCAAATATGACATTTATGGCTATGCATGCTTTAAATATCTAGCACAGTAAAGTACAATGCTGGTATAAGATACCAAGATTACTTTGCTCGAAAAGAAAAGGGCAAATATATAAAAAAAGGATTGGAGTAATTAGGCATTTTAGTTGGCTGAGAAATGTTAAATTAAAAAAATCTGAAATAAGAAAGGAAATAGACTCTTTATCTTCTCTGCGTCTATATCTATTTTATATTCCACCCTCTCACATTATTGATTGGCACATTAAGAGTGGGCTGCACTTTAGCATCAATTTCTTCTGGGGTGAAGTAACAGGACAAAAAGCCGGCGCTCAGCGCACAGTAGAAACTGCAGCATCGGTTCACCCCCTCCACACTTTGCTGAAAATCAACAGAGCAACAAAAACAAGAGTGATTGCTCGATCCAGACCAAAACACACTCATTTTATGTGACATAACGATGAAAGCTATCGACACACCTTCTGACTCAAGTAGCCGGTCATCATGCTTTGTGTCATACAGGCCGGCTGTGCCACTAACTGACAGCACAGGTTGCCGTAAAGAGGAAGCCAGGACGACCATTCAGCTGAGGATGAGGAAAAGACACAAAGAAAATATAAAGGTTTATAATGGCTGACCAACGTAACAACATAGGTGGTTCCACTTTTTGGGGATTCTATTTCACATGCAGCTGTGCAAATGGAACCAAAACAGGTGGAAAAAGAAGGCTATTAACAAGACAGGCTCTATAAAGTGATTCGACAGGTGGCGACCATAGATCATCCATTTCTTCTCGTAATTATGGGTAAACCTTTGGTCCCTTTTTTATTTTAAACAACGCCGAACGCTCAGCCCTGTTGTGTTATTTTACATTTTCATATTGACTTTGGATCCAAACTCAGATCTCCATGGTTTTGTCATTTTGATATGCATTGATCATTTTTGTGTTACTTTCTCCCCAATCAATCCTACTGTATTACTTATAAAGTTTTTTAACGAGAATATTTAATTAATTGAGTTCTAGGATGATAGATAATGTATTGAACATCATTACATCAAAAGCCCTTTAAATATCTCTAAAAAATCTATGTTCGTTCTCTAACATACCTCAGTAACAACGTATCATTACCGTCGAATGGATTCAGTTTATGAGCTGGACACAGTGATCCCTTTATAGGACATAAATAACGTAAGTGTATGTGTCTTTGCTTCTTACCGCCTTGGTAGACAATGAGGGAGTGAGACTGAAAGCTTCTCTCAGCATCAGGCAGGCCAAGTGTGGTGCAGGCCAGCATGCTGTATTTGGCTCCCCTGAACATGGGTAGACATACATATCATTTCAAAAACACACACATTTCAAATGTACAGTTGAGCTCTGACAGCTTCCTTTTAAAGAAAAAGATTTTATCCCCATCACTCTAGGTCTCCAGATACTCTTCCATAAACTTTGTAACCTCAGACCCACACAAGATTTATTTAGGAACATGCAAGCCACAAAATGGTCTATGAATATCTGAGGGGTAAATATGGAGGCCTTCATCACCACACATATTTATGTAGGATCTATTTGGATAAATGGCGTGATCTGTTAAAAAAAAATAAATAAACACGCACGCAACACACACACACACACACACACACACACACACACACACACACACACACACACACACACACACACACACACACACACACACACACACACACACACACACACACACACACACACACACACACACACACACACACACACACACACACACACAAACCCACACACCCACACACACACACACACAC
>JAVLVB010000476.1:226085-263093 GCA_032876305.1 Orestias chungarensis | reverse complement strand
ATATATATATATATATATATATATATATATATATATATATATATATATATATATATATATATATATATATATATATATATATATATATATATATATATATATATTGAAGTAAAAAATAGCACACTTTATCTTTTAAGATATTGGTCAACCTTAAAGAGATTGAGAGTAAAATGAAGACCTTCAAACTAAAGGTTATACTAAGCTAACGACAATGTGTAAAAACTTATGTGAAACACCTATACAAGAATTAGCAAACATCTCTTTTACTTTGACTGGTATATTATGTTTTATTGTGTCTTTCAAATAGAAAGGGAAATTGAAACATATATCAAACCCTAATTACAACCCAGCAAGTCAGGAACTGATTAAAAAGTTACTTAACACGATTCATATTTGTTTTAAAAAACAGCCTTGGTTAATTTATTATAATATGAATTAATACACCTTATTATTTTATTTTAAAAAAGTTATTTAAATTACCCCCATCTCCCCAATATTCTGTTCCCTCGCATTTTCGTGACCGGGTCACGGAGACAGCCGCCTAAACAGGGAGTGTCAGACTTCCCTCTTCCCAGCTGCTTCGGCCAGCTCCCCTGGGAGAATTCCAAGGCGTTCCCAGGTTGTCCGAAAGACATGATCCCTCCAGCGGCTCTTGTGTCACCTCTAATTAAATTGTTAAATCATACTTTTGGATTGTGAGGTTTTGTTACTCCCAAAGAAAGCTTATTTTATATTGCATTTTTGCTTTTATGCATATTTTTTAGGGTTGCCAGTAAGTGTGTTGGTCGATCTAAGTTAACGTTTTTTATGGTTTGTTTCTCTCTTACAGTAAAGTTAAGCTAGTCACTGGTTTAGCACATTCATATGCAGAAGTCATATGTTTGATTATTACTCAGAGCCTACCAGATAAGGCACATTTGCACTGTGTCCCTCACATCCTCTCCAGCTCTCAGACAGGAAGCCAGAGTCACTTCCTCCTGTGTTGTTAACCATCCAGCTCCTTTGGCTTGATTCAGAGGAAGTTCTTCCTGCTGACTCAGTCGGGGCGCTGAGGTTTGAAACACATGGGTTAGCCACTAAAACGTTTCGACCAATTGCTCTTGCTGAAAACATTTCACTGCTAAATTCTTAAGCTGGGATTTTCATAGACCAGCGAGAAGAGAGGAATTTTTATTTTGTTTTTACACAGAAGTTCAAGTATGTAAGACATTTATTTGGTAGATAGTGATATTTGACCTGCCTGCAAATAAGGAAAGGGGTGAATGAGTTCTGGAGGAGGAGAGATTCAAGGTAAATATTTGACTGTGTTCCTATCAGAACTAGTTAAAAATAAAAATTTAAATAAATTGTATGTTCTGTAAATCACAAATAAATCTGTTTAGTAATTACTGTCATATACAAAACAAAATTCTCTATAAAGTCGTTAAAAACACAAAAAGGCAGTTTTGTTTCTGTAAGATTTTACAAAAGTTATCCCTTTATTATTTTATTAGCAAAACGAATGAACTGATCAAATGCTTTCATGAAATGCTTTTTAGTTTTTTTAGTTTTCTGCTTCTGTAACACAAACTAACAGAACAGAAATACTACAAACAAATAATTTGTTGCTCTTCCACGTCTGTTTCCTCCTCTCCAGACCTTTGTAAATGATGTCCGCATTCAGGAGCAGATGTATTTCACACTGAAACTGGAGGACAAGCTAAGGTTTGGATATGATATCCTTTTAAGTCTTTAACTTCTCCTTTGCGATGTCTCACACATCTAATGAACTCATTGCACTGATAATTTTGTTGGCCAGCCAAACTTAGTCCTACAATAATTGTTTTAGTCTTTGTGGGACTATCACAAAATACTGAAATTTATGTCTGGAGTTAAATTGAATACTTATATGTTTCTTCACATGTTTGGCCCTGTTGAGGTATTGCCCAGGTTGCTTTGATAGATGACTTGTCTGCATTGGTGCCTGTCGTGTCTCTTTTCTTCCTCTTTGACAATACTGTGCGGATCCTCTGTAGGGGTTTAGGGTTAGCTCAGTTTGCCGGCCAGTAAAGCTCAGTGACTTCACAGTCTTTACAGTAGGTACCAGAACTAAATGTTTAGTCCAGGTAAGGCTTTTCTAACATTTTAAAAATGGCTTGTAAGAAGACCACGTCTCAAGTCCATGATCATCTAAACTAACTAGAACGAACACTAGAAGTATGTAACTGTGTTTAATAAATCTGTGCAAGATGTTAGTGTCTCGTTTTGACTGAACTACAGAAATAAATGCGATTTTTAGTTTTCCAATGTTTTAGATCCACTTGCAAGTTTGCCTTTGTAAGTATTCACTATCTGTGTTGATCTTGCCAGTATTTCCTTAACCATTTTCGTCTTACATACCAATCTCTTTACGGTGGTGAGAGGAGAACTCACTGTGCCTGAAGAGGCTCTAAAAGTGAGGAACACCAAACCTGCCACACTTCACATTTTCTTATTTTGGATATAACTATGTGTGTGTGTGTGTGAATATAATTTATTTGTTAACACGTAATCTCCTGTTAGCACGAGAAGTTCACCAGTGGCCTCCAGCTCAGCAAGAAACCTTCCAACGGTGAAACCGCTGCCAACAAAACCAAGAGCAGTTCTCCCTCCAAGACCCCGACAAAAACGCTCAAGTCACCTAGCAGTGGTGCCCCCAAAGTAACAGATGGAGTGACCTCCTCCAGAGAATGCTCGGCTAAACCCACGGACTCTCAGAGAGCAGATGAGAAAATAGGAGGTGAGCTACAGAAGGAGGAGGAAGTAACTGTAAACCGGGCAATATACAGAAATTTTTATGGAGAATTAGAACTTAAATTGAAACCTAAAAGAATGCTAAATTAAATATGCTGCAAAGGTTGTTTTTAGTGCTGAATGGTTTTGGGGTTCAAAGACTTTTTTTTTTCCTAGACAAGCAGGGGATTGAATGTGATCACCACTAGAAAGTCTAATTACACCGTTTAACCTTAAATCATATTTATTTTTATCTAACCTGTAAGGATCGATAAAAAATCATTTTACTCTTAACACAGGCAGGCCATCAGAAGATGGGTAAACGTAAAGGAAAAGAGAATACAGGGATGATCGTGGGGATTAGGTCTGTGGGTGCATCACTGGTTAGTAGCAGGGATTAAGGTTACTGATCAGTCGTTAAAACAAGGCCACATGGAGCTTATATTTGTACAAATTAATCAGTTAGAGGGACTTCCTCCAGCAAAGCCGTCTGTCATCTCAGCTTTCCTGACTGAAACATAACTAACACAGGAACATACTCTTTAAATTTGGACCTAAGCATTCAGTGTTTTGTTAGTCTGCTAGCGTTTCTCTGTAATTTTACTGTTACTGGGAACCACACACATGCCTAACTATTCCTCATGATACACATTCTGTAGCTTTTACACAGAACGGTTCCGCATTAGCACTGTGTAATCATGTTTACGACTGTGATTTAACTCCCACCAGCTGAAGATAATAAGGTACTTTAAAGGACTGGAGGCCAATGAAAGTAAGAAACAGTTTAAGCAACCTGTGACATCGTGGGCTGTCAAGGTGTTGGTTGAAATCCACCCAGGAACCTTTGCACTTTGTTATTTCCTCTGCATTCTCACATTTGCTTTGCAAGGACGTTTGCACAGGATACTGGCTTCCATTTTGAAAGGATTGTTGCTAGTTATTTTTACACCAACTCTGTTTCACATAAGACAAAAAAAGAAGAGTGTTATTGAAAACGTAGTCAGTTATAACGAAGTACGCCAAACATTAGTCAGATTCATTCATGTTGCAGAGTGGCTTAGAGAAAAACCTTCGATGAATCCCACAGTGTCTGCGGTTTTGTTGACATGTGTGTGCCTTCATCCCAGGGGACGCTACAGCGCTGCCACGTGGGACTCCTCTGTACGGCCAGCCCTCATGGTGGGGGGATGGAGATGCAGATGATGAGAATTCCTACAAACAGGAAACCAAGTCCTCCACATCCAAGAAACATGACGGCTCCATTTCTGGTAGGAGTTTTTAACAGTTTTAGGATTTTTATTTTGTTTTGTTCTTAAATATACTGATGTCACAATCCGAGTTGTTTAATGGATTTATATCGTATTCGCTGACTAACACTTGAACATCAAATTAGAATAATTGTCCCACGGACATCCGGTTGGCAGATGCAGTTGAGAAGATGTGTGTGTGTTAGTCGCTCCAGCTTAAAAGCATCCTCTCTTAAACTTGAATTGAAGATTTAAACCTCAAATGATCGAACCACAAAGATGTGCTCTGTCATAGGTACATCCACTTTAGGATTTATTGATAGCCGTGTGGCTTAGACAGCATTGTGGGTAACGATATATAAATGTTTTTTTCTGTTTTCTGTTTTACTAGATAATCCATCAAATTATTTTAGAAATAGAATAATCTGGTAACTAATCAACTAGAATAATCACTGTAGTTGTAGATCTTACTTTGAACCAACGGGATTGTATTTTTTATGTAAAAAAAAAAAAAAACATGCAAAGAAGTATATCTTTGTTGGTTATTGAATGTAAGGTTGCTTATCCTGCGTTAGCAGCAAGGCTTCGGGTCTACCAACAAAAATGTATATCCAACTAAATACAATGCCTCTTTTCAGAGCCTGCATGTATGTCTGTTTACTTAACAATATGAGAGTGTCTGTGGTGTGTGTGGGTGTGTGGGGTGGGGGGCATGGTCCCCTTAACAGGATTGGAGACTACACAACAGCTCGCTGCAGCTAAATCAGTCTGTGCCAGGCTGGGCTGGGGGACCAGCTCGATCAGGGGTAAATCATAACACAAACACGAGAACCGTCTCATATCTCTGCACATCTGCAGGGCTGGTCTAACATCATCATGGCTGCTCTGAAAAGGAAGACTTTGTTCAACAGATCTTAGAAGCTTCTCTTTTGCCATTTGCAATGATTTTATTTTTTTTTTTTTAAAGTTTTGTTTGTCAGTTTGGAGGTTAATCTGTGTTCGGATGCAAGAATGATTTGAAACACTGAAAGCTTCCAAACATTTGTTATTATGGGTTTGGCCACGTCAGTCTCAGAAGTGGGTGAGTGGATATTCTTTTCCCTTCGAGCAGTACTTAATGTTAGAGGATTCACTGTTGTGTTAATGATGAAATGGTGGCTTGCCTCTGTGAATCAGCCCGAGTCCAGGGAGACGTGGTGTGTTTGGCTCGAAACTCTGCATTAAAAAGCGAAAATAACACAAACTTCCCACAGTTCACATTAGCTGTAGGAGTGAAGGGGAAGTGACAGAGGTTTAGGACAGGAAACGATTCAGTTTCGCATTTACGACACTTAAGTTTAGTCTGTTTTTTCTCTTTCTGAGTAAAAAAAAAGAATCTGTTGTTACCACTCCCTAAGCCCCCCTCCATCCGTATCGTCACCAAACCTGATTAGGTTAACCCAAAGCAGTGGCTCTAATTCTTTTTCCTAACAAACACAAACGCAAGCTTAACAGACGGCTCTTTACCCTGCAGAAATCATTAGCGAATCCTCCAGTAAGCTTTGAGTTCAATTCCCGATACCTGCTAAGATGCTTTCAGTTTGCAATTGCAACATCTCAGTGTGATTCTTTAAACTTTTATATGTCTCCTTGTTGCTATTACTTACAGTGTTTGTTAATCTGCCGTTTTCTCTTATTTGCCATACTTTATAACATCAACGTTATCAAAACAGCATATGTATTCATTTAAAGGATACTAATGTAGTTTAATCAATAGATGATCAGTTATGTGCAATTCTATTCTAACTTTTAGTATGCATGAAAGGATGCTTGAAATGTATGAAAGAGGACACAGGAACAGACTGTATAAACCTGCATGTATTTATATACAAGGTGATATTATTTCTGTCACATATTTAGCTTTAATTGTACCTGATTCTTGCTTTATGGAGGGTTTCAACTTTCAACTTCTGCATTTATTACGGTAGGAGATTTCCATATAAGCTCTCTGGTTTTTGGTGGTGCTCGTACATGAACACACTTGAATAAAATTCGATTTGAAATGAAAAGTTATTTCTTTCAAACTGGAAATTAGTATCTTAAAAATTTGTAGAAGTAAATAGAGAATGAAGAAAATTATAGAAAACAAAGGAAATTGCACTAATGCGATCCAACTTCCTCTAAATTATGCACACCAATCAAAATTACTGTAATTAAGGTTATGAATTTTTTATTTTACAACATTATGTGGCAAATTAAATATATATTCAATTATAAAAAAATGTGTTTATATGCATTTGTCTTTAAAAATTTATTATTTTTCTTCACACATTGCAAAGATGGTGTTAATGAATTTCAGCTTCTTTACGATGTTGTAGCATGCACTGTAAAAAGCAGTGAAAACCAAACATGGTTGGTGTCATGAGTGGCCAACATGCACATTTGAGTGCGGACAAAACGTTCATGTTTGTATTTAGTAAACTTGCCGTGCTTAGAAGTTCCACAATTTTGTTTTCTAGACTTGTGGCATTTAGTATTCAGTTTATGATGAGCAGAAACAATGTCCCAATTGGATTTTAAATATTTGAAACTGATAAATATCGGTGATAAAGCCAAGACTGACATTATAAGAGAATATCAGTGATCAGCGTGCTTAGAACTGTTTATAAAAAACAGTCTCTGTGTTTATTCTCTAGAGAAAGTTGAGCTTTTGACATTTCTACAAGCCTGACAACATGTTCAATAGTCCGGTTATTCCTTGTAAGAAAGGTCTGGGTCAATTTACTCCACTAGTTTGGCTAAGCATCCCCAAGTTTGATATATAAAAAAAGGAATTATCAAATACCCCAGGACATTGTCTGTTAGTCTGAACGCAGCGGTAACTGGAAAACCCAGGTGACTTTACGTAAGTCTGGAGATCAGCCGGATCCTGTGTGTTAGGCTAAAAAATCGGATTGTAGCATGAAGAGTAAAGCAATATTAGCCGAGCTATTTTTTTTTTTAAGCGCTTTATGGTATTGCTAACTTGAAAAGAATTGTAGTACGTTTAACTTCCGTCAAAACAATTTTCTGGATAGTTTCTAAAGTGCTAATTTGTGTAAACCATCAGTCGAATAAAGTTTTTGTCTTTAGGTTTAGAAAAAAAATGCAGTGCAAGTTTTATCATTATTATTTAACTCCTATAATAATTGGAAACAAAAACAATCCTTAATAAAATATATTTGTGTGTATATATATATATATATATATATATAAATAATATATATATATATATATATATATATATATATATATATATATATATATATATATATATTTATTTATTTATTTTAAATTTATTATTATACATCATGTCATGTTTCAGTTTTAACCAGAGTATTGTAGTGTCTAGAGTATTTAAAAACTATCCAACAATTTATGATGACTGCAACTAATTATTTCAGAGATTTCTTTCTTTTTCTACTAAGCTAATCTGAATTTAGAAAAGTGGATGTGAATTCTTGTTAAAAGATCCCGTCTCATCTCAGAGACCCTAAAGAAGCCCCATCATAATTGAATTTAGGCATGTATAACTTCTAAGAGATTGCACCAGACAAAAGATTTACAAATGATCAAATTTTGCACTGTCTGTTTTTGTCTGTGTTTGTCCATCTCCATATGTTCCTGCGTTTTTCCTCCGAAAAGGAAGCAGATGGTTACTTTAATTCCTTAAAGTCGGTTTTCCAGAGTCTCGCCATCATTTCATGCTTTGAGTGACAGCGAGTGAAAATGAGACAGACCTTCCTCTATTGAGACACAAGCCTGGATTTAATTGTATCATTTGCAGCCTGAGTTGAACTTCCCCTTTCGTTGCCTTTATTTTATTTTGCGTTTTGTGCTAAGAACTAGTGATCATGTTTGATAATAAAACATTTTTGTATTTTGAATCAAATATTTTTACAAAGTTAATGCTCTAAGTATACTTTTTTTTTCTCTAATCACAGAGAGCAAGGAGGCCCGTCGAGCAGAGAAAACTAAAGAGAACGGCCTTCATGCATCCTCTGCCCTGGATTCCACTTACTTCGACGTTCCCACAAAGGAAGGTCACATGGCAAATAATGGCATCCATGAAATTCCCACCAAGGACACGGAGAATGCTCCCGCTCAAAGCCACACCACTGGAGGTGAGATTAGATCTAGATCTAACGCATTCAGATTTACTCCCAGGTGATTCACTAGCTCTATTTGTTTTTTTTCGTCTAACAGAGAATGCTATTAGAAAATGTGTGATGTTAATAAAGAATAGTTGGTGACTTTACTAAATATTCAATTTTCTTTTCATGGGAGATTACCTCCCTAACTAAAATGGCTTTTAGGAAAACAAACAACTCTGCGTTTTTGCACTTCAAGGTTCCAAAAGGTCTTGAGTTAGCAACCTTACTTTTACTGTTGATGGGACAAAAAGCTAAAAGTGCACTGTCTGATCCACAGCTCAAGGACACGCCTCCTTCACCATAGAGTTTGACAACACCTCTCCGGGGAAAGTCACCATCAAGGACCACGTGTCAAAGTTCGCATCGGAGCACCACAAGTCCCGTACCAAAAAGGGCGCGGAAGGAGGCAAGGAACTCACCACGCTGCAGGCCGCCATGATGGCGTCGGAGAGCAAGGTGGCTGATTGGCTGGCTCACAATGACCCCACTTTGGTGCGCAGCGAGTCCACGGAGGATGACAGCAAGAGCACTAAGAGCATCAAGAGCGATGTCCCGGTCCAACTTAAGAGGCTCAAAGGTAAAGGTCCATCTCTTTTTACAAGTCTGTGCGTTCTGTCTGCAACAAGAAAAAACTCTTATTCACTCTCTGTGATACTGCTTCTTTATGAGCTATCAGGATTTACCAGAAAAGTTGGTAATGATGGTTTTGATTTGTCTCTGCAATATATCAAAAATCAGCCTAGCCTCAACATGTTAATTTAGCCTTTTTAACATTTATAAAACATATTCAAATATAGATATAAATACTGCAAAATATACTTTTAAATATTTTTTTTTATAAGACCTTACTTAAGGATACCAAGTTCAAGCCCTTTTTAAACCAAAGGAGCGGGCGCCTGCTTTTAGCCGCATTAATTAGGGGAGGGGCCTACGTGAGCTGATGGGAATGGAAATCTGTGAGGTGGTGGGAAACCACAGTGAATGTCATTTATTAGAGGGGGCAGGACCATTATCGGGTGTCTCGGTTGGCTGACAGATTGCCTCACCTGATGGATGCGGTTGTTTCTAACTGATTAAGTGACCGGTTTTTTAACTCCAAAAGGTGGATGGTGTGAAGGAGGCTGAGAATAAGATGCAAGTAGGACATAGAAGTAGCTGCAAAATAGACTGGAGCAAGGGAGACACTGATGAAGTGTAAGCTGACAGCTGGAAGGAAGGCTTTCTCCGGCTTTTTGCTGTGGGTGTGTCATGTGTAGGGGAGAAACAGGTGAGCCGAGGACATGGATGTAAAGTAAGCTGAAAAAAACCAATAAAAGAGCTGCAAGTCATCAAAGGTGAGTGATAAGAGTGTAGCAAAAAGGGGAGAGATAGAAAGAAAGTGTGGCTGTCTGCTTTGCAGTATAAGCAGTAACAAAAGCGACGAGGTAGGAAAGGGGGAGACAGAGAGAGAGGGAGAGAGGTAGAGATAGCTTTGGTGGAAAGTTGTTACAGCAACGGTGATGGCAATGAGGAGCCGGCGCTGTGAGCGTCTGTCTGAGTGCCAAGCGTCTGCCGTGTGAGGAATGCTCATCGTCTTGTAAAGGTGTGTGGATTATGTGTTGTTCGGTGCTGCTTTTCGTTTCTGCTCGGTGTGCACGTTTGAAACATGCTCAGCACAGTTCTGCAGAGAAGCAGCGCAGCATGTGCCAGCTCGGCCAGTCAGGGTGTGTCGTAGGGGAGCCTGGCAGACAGAGCGGCAAAGTTTCACCCAGGGGAACTGTAAGGAGGCATCTGAGCCAAAGCTTTTAATTTCTTACTCTGAAGATGTGTTTTATTTTGCCTTTGTGTTAAAATGATCCCTGTTCTGGTGTTTTGTATATATGCTGCTGCAATCATTAGTGCAGCTGCATATATATTTTTTATTTTTCCTTCTTTTTCCTTACCGGTGTAACTCTTCATACGTTTCCTCAAATTAGCAAATAGTTGCTAAATCCAGCTGCCTGTGGTGCTTTAAATTGAAAGCTGACGCACTACAATACCTCGTATGTTTGAGGTTGCATGCTTGCCTGTCTGATTGTGTTTGTAAAGGAAGTGCATCCTTGTTTGGCATGATGTCTTAGATCTGTGTGTCTCCGGGCAGAGGCAGCGGCCAGCTCCCCTGTGAGTCATGGCGGGGCGGCCGGGACGATGCCCTGGACTCTAACAGACACCTCTGTTCTCCTCTGGTCCTGCCAAGGGCTCCTTTGTCCACCGCTCACCCAATGAATGACCGTACTCTCTCTCTCTCTGTGTGTGTGGATCTGCTCGACCTACTATACCACTGTGTGGCTTGCTTTTCTCCTATTTCAAAATCTCTTCGTTGATTTTGTCTTAATCAAACGATAAAATTACATTAAATGAAATGAAATAGAAACGTAGAAGATTTGGATTGAAATGCCGAGGGAAAAATGAAATGGGATCAGTTTTGAGTGTCGAGGGCAGCAAACTCCATCTAATTTGTCAGATTTATTATTGCCATTTTTAGTACTTAGTATACCAACTAATCCCCTGGAGAGAATTTGAATCGGATACACACCTCACATCCTTACATAGCAAAGCTAGAAAAACACAACGGGATCAGTGACTTTCTCTAATGTGAAACTGATCGGCTGCCTAGTTAATTTACCACTTAGATTGTCCTACAAATTTATTCAACATGTGAAAGCCTGATGAAAAACATTTCAGGAACTCTGCCTGACATAACAATTTACAGGTTTCTTAGATGCCATTTTTTTTTACTGACTTTAACTCATAAAGAGAAAAATGTGCTACAAAACAAAAAAAGCATACGTCTTTAACTCTTATCCTAATTGTCTTAAATTGTAATATGCCCCCTATACGCCTGGTACTCCAATGACAGCTGCGATGTCAGTATTTTGTGCATCTTTGGTTGTTTTTGTTTTTTAAAGCTTTTTGTTTGTATTCTGATTCGTATTTTAGCTAATAAGTTTAGACGCCATTTCGTTGCAGCTTTGGACCATTTGCCTTGACATTAATGGATCTCAATGCATTGCTAAAAACCTTTAATGACAGAATCACTTGCAATAAACCCACTTTTTTTTCTCTTCAGTGTGGCCACCCTCTCTGTGAGCTTTTGCTTTTGCCACAAAAATGATACGTCAATTGAAGGCATTAATAACAGTGATTTCATTTCAACGGCATATCTGTGCCTCAAAATGCAGATCATTACATTTGAGGCCAGTATGTTAAAGATTATCCAACCCAACTTCTAACAACGAAACCTTTTTAATAAGACCACCAGTTAACCGTTTCCTTTTTTTTAGTAACTCAACAATTTATTTTTAAAGATAACTGAAAAGACTCTGATATAACATCCATCGATTATCTCACTGGGTTTTTATTTGGATTTTTATTAGTTTTAATCGTAATTTAAAGTACCCCTAGTACTCTAACTGTTGATGAATATTTAACAGGGAACAGATTATCTGCTGACCTAAGTAGCAGTGTGTTAAACTCTAAAGTTGTTTATTGTGTTTTTATTCCCATCCACTCTCCTTCGTTTTTAACACATCCCCCAACCAACCCAGCTCCTCCTCTGGTTTCCCTTTTCTCCTTTCACCTTCTCCTCCTCCTCCCTCATCTCCAACCCTCCACCCACACTCCACCAAATCTCCCCTCCCCCTCTTGTAACTGGCCGCCACTGAATTAGACGGGGCCAGTAGTTGTGTGGGTGGCATGTCTGGGTCAGTGTGGCACACCGTCTTTAGCCGCACAGCTCGAAAGGACCTTCTGAATCCTGACAGATCAACATGTGGGGCTGCGGTGCTGTGGTAGGTAAATCAGGTGCTGCGCTGTTAGGATCTATCTTGTCTGCTGAGTGATTTTCCTCGGGCAACAGGGAGAGTTTATTGTTGACTTTGGTTGTGACGATTTGCAAACATGCGTTTCTTGTGGCTCAGGTGGAGCCTTCGTTGTTGTAGACATCTAAACTCCCACTATGCCTCTGGATTACACGATGCTGTTATAGTATATTTTAAACAGTAAACATGTTTTTGTTGCTATAAGATGGTGTTGTTAAGATTTGAAAATTGCCTTCTGTGTTTTTTGGATGCCCGGGTGACGATTTGAACTTCTTTTTAAATCATGTGTTTGTTATTATTCAAAGTCGGTCATGGAACTGTGAGATGTGCCGTTTGTGTCTCAGTAGGGAGCAAGCATGAGGATGGCACCCAGAGCGACTCTGAGAACGGAGTAGGCCTGCGCTTCGCCAACCGTAGACACGCCCTCGAGGAGCGGCTGAAAACGGCTCACAACCTGGTGGAAGGAGGAGCAGCGGGCACGGCCGCAGCCATCAGCGGGAGCAGGGCAGCCGGTGGCCGAACGGCCTTCATGATCGAGTTCTACGACGAGGAAAACCCTCGCAAGCGTCGGTCTTACTCGTTTTCCCAGACTGCTCCCCTGCTGGCGGGCGGAGTAGGCGGAGAAGGACTGTGTCCTCAGCCTCCCGCTCACCCTAAGGTGTTCAGTATTTCAACTTCCGCCGCCTCGGCTGCAGATTCAGGTAATTGTCAGATGGTATCTTATATATGTCTCCAATAATGCTCAGATACAATCAGAACGTCTTACTGGGCCTCCAAGAGCTTTCATAGCTGTTCAACAATAACAACAAACTTTAATGTATTAAATGGGTTTTAATGTGAGGGACCAGCACATATTAGTGCATTAAAGTGAATTTGCTGCTATTAAGGTCTTTAAAGGTATGTCTACAAACTGAACTTTTTGGTTGTCCTTTACAAAACCAAATGGGAAGCAGTAAACATTAGCTTTCAAATCTGGCTACAGTTTTTCAGGTCTGGACCTTGTGGACGGTGAACCTCTGCTCTATTCTCAAATCTTCTGAATCTTGAACAACTTTTTTATCTAGGGAACTTCTCCAAACTTCCATCCATCTTCCCAGCAACTCTGAACAGCTTCCCTTTTCCTGCTAAGGACAGCAGGATCCTGTCACTGTGGATATAGTGTGATCAGAGCAATGTTGTTTTCCACAGCACACAGAATTTTTATTCAGTGTTGGTCTCATCTGAGCAGAGTATCTTTTTCCAGTATCTGTTTAGTGTGTCCCTTTTTGCGAACTGATTAACCCCCTATTATCCCAGCCTGCCAGTTTAAGGGAATGCCCACTTCTTGGTGTGTTTGAAACCTACCAATGCTTAAATTTTAGACGATGAACTCTGTGAGAATCATACGTTTGGATGTTTTGTTTTGTTACCTTACTCTGCTTTAACCTTTTGAGCTTTCTGCTTTGTTTCTTGGTCTTTATGATGCTGGTCGTTTACTCATTTTCACTTGCATCTATAAAACGGACAGATTTATAATGAGTTACCGTTATTGGTTGGATTGGTTGGATAGGGTTTTAGAAGAGTAAAGTGTGATTATCTAAGGATGCTATCCTTTACTGATTTGTATCAGTAAAAATACTGAAAATTGATTTACTTTCCTTTCTTCACAGTTGACACTACTATTGGCTTTTGAATACTTTTGCATGACTCTGTTTTAACTCTCCAAGAAGAACATGGTTTGATTGCCTAAAGTTCAGTTTAACCCGTTTCTCCTTTTCTACCATTCAGTTAAAGCTCCAGCTCCCATACCTGCTACGGTAACTGTGGGTGCTCCAACTGCGGCCCGTGTGCTCCTCAAGCAGAGGTCAGAGGACCAAAGCATCGGTCGGAGCTCGGCTAGCACTGGGCTGGCGACGGGCAGCCCCACAACCCCCAGTGAGGACACGTCGGTCCTCGGCAAAGCAGCAGCAGCGACGGCCGGGGTAGAGGTGGACGACGATCACAGTGACAAGGGAACTTACACTATCGAGCTGGAGACCAACAACCCAGAAGAAGAGGAGGCCAGACGCATGATAGACAAGGTAGGAATATTCGGAGATGTCAGCAGCATGTTACTTTATACGGCAATCTATAAATCACGTGTATCACTGTACTTGTACAGCTATGAGATCTTCTAGGGATTTAATTAAAAGATGTTTAACTGCTTCAGAGGCTTTAGAGTTTAAAAATCTATGGTAAAAATTGCAGTTTACTTAAAGATCAGTTTCCTGTTTCGTGTTGTCTGCACTTCTCTATTTAGATCACGTAATTGAAAGGCTGATAATTTTTTCTGCTCTGTTTTTATTTGTCCACTTCTAAATTACTATTAATTCCTGTTTGGAGGTGTTATTAGTTTGGGTTCTTTGTCACACTGTGACTATAAAGATGCTACAAAAAACAAACTGGCATCATTTAGAGTAGCTCTGCAGTAACTATAAAAGCAGAATTAAAACAAATGCAAACAGGCTGTCGCAGAGCCCCACCGTCGCTTTCTTAAACTCGCTTCGTCTGCACTTTTTCTTTCTGTGAGTCCCTTGAGACAAACTAATGCAGCTGCCTCTAGAACAGTACCATCATCTCTGTCTGCTATTTGTTTGAGCACCTCTCATCCTCACTGGCCCATCAAGCTTACTTAATGCTTTTACACTAACATAGACTTGTTACATCAAAGCTCTGACCAGTTTTATTAACACTGCAGGTTGAATGAAACACAGTCGGTTTTCTACTAATGCCCCTCTTAATATGCTACATTCGAACAGTGAGTGTTGCAAGAAAGGTTGCATCCGATATCCAATCTCTAGTTTGTGTAAAGGTTTAAACTGCAAATTTTATACTATAGGTGTGATGAGATGTCACACCACATGTATGGAAGCCTTTGAGGGTTTTATAAGCTAAGAAAACAAGACAAAAATGAATTTACTGTTTGAACTTGAATATGTTTTAAGTATCTTTTTAGTAGTGGTAACTATAGTTAGCTTTGATCACCAGCTCCAGCTCTTTGAAAGACAAAGACAACGACTTTGCTCTTCTTCTCTTTGCCTTCTTGTTATCTGCTGGAGATATCGCTCTCTCATTCCATTTTAGTTTTAAAGGACCACAGAGAGATTGACACGTATTCTAGGAAATTGTTCCTTTTAAAAAAAAAAACATTGTTGGATCCCTTTACTTCTCCTGTCATTATTATTTTAAATAACAGCAATATTGGAGTCTTCGCCCACCATTAACAACATTGTCACCAAATAGTTTTGTTTTTACTTCAACCTCCTAAAACTTGTGGTACATCACTAAATTTCTCTGATCATATCTTGCAGAAAGACCATTTCATGAACTGTTATCGCTTTATAAATAATGTCACATTTTTATCTTAGGGCAAACCTTTAAGTAAATAGTGCACTATATTCTGAGTCAGTGTGAGTTTGCATGCATCAGTTTCCAAATTGGAAGTCTTGTTTTTCTAATTGATGTAATTAGCTGACACTAATTGGCACAGCACTCACAGCTGTCCTCTCTCCCGCTCTTATATTTGAACTGCTCTTGTTTCTGTTTGTTTCATTTTACATTAACGGTAAACTAGAGACAGACGACTACTTTCATTTGTTATATTCACTTGATCAAAAATAGCACATAGTGACAGTCTTGGCTCTCTTAGACTGTGTGCATAACTCTGTGGGAATTATGTGTGTAAATAATATTGTGCCTGATTTTTTTTTTACATTGGTAGGTGTTTGGCGTGCAGGATCAAACGAGCGCCTCTGACCTAAAAGGAAACGCAAAGGACTCAGGAGAGATTGGAAAAGAGGTACAAGAAAGGGGTTCAAAAGACATCTCACTAAAAACATATATGGTACTTTGATTTTCTCTGGGCCACTAGCTTTGTGGCAACAGAAGCAGGCAGTGTGTAATAGGGGAGTTTTTATTGCGCTAGTCCATTACTACCGCTGAACGACTGCTTTACTCCACTGGACTGTCAGATGGATGGGGTGGGGGTGTCATCCTCAGTGAGTGACCTAGTTCACACTGGGATGAGGAAAGATGTTCAGCCCTCCAGGCAGTTTCATAAGAGGGCGAGGACATTGCCTATCCGCACTGACATCCTAAGTGTCTGTTTGATTGGTCTTTTATGGCAGTCATGCTCGTTTCTTTTCAAGTTGTAGGCAATCAGTGTTACTAAAAACTTGATTTTAGGTTTTAATTTGGATAAATTATTAACAGCATAATTGATGACATTCCAGTTCTAAGTTTATTTATACTGACCATGGACATGAATGTCACGGCAGTCAGTTTGAATGTGCTGTAAATTGCCAGTAATCCACACAGGTCTCTGGTTACGTAACAGGCTCAGATATGCATACACTCTTCATAAATGCTTGGTAAGCCAACTGCACAGACACTCGCTCACCTGGTCAAAATTTAGGTCGCTAGTGTTGACTTAATCATTCACAATGATTCTCAATACATTGAAAATTAAGTTTCCCCTTTAAGTTCTTTAACTCCTTAAATCAACGGCTAGACTGTTAAAAGTGGGACACAACTACATATTCAAATAAAGCAGGATAACTAATTAAGTCTTTGGAATGGTCCAGATCTGAACCCTTTTCAAAACTTATAAGTTAGACTTAAAAGCTTTTCGTTTTTAAGCAGATGAGTAAATTTAAATGAGATAAGAGTTCTTAAATATGCCAGGACAGGGAAAAGGTTTTTTTCCTACAACTTCTTAGGTGGCATTAATTCAAACATGAGTGGGTATGTATGCCTTTAAAATTATTTTTTTTTAAATATAGATTAGTGAAAATTCATAATAATATCATAGATGGTCAAATGATTTGTTTTTTATTTAGCATCATTAATCATTTGGGAAAGATCTGGAAAAATAAATGATGTAATGGATCATTAAAAGCCCATAATCATTAGGACATCCATGTGCTTGGCGAGGGTGTTTCTTCTGTCCAGCAACGAAATACAAGTCAAACATTTCTGACTGCACTATGTTACTTCAAATGAACCTCCATTGGCTGAATGAAGAATCATTGTTTTAATCTTTGTTATGATGCCTCAGGCTCTTGTTTGTGACTCAAGCTGGGTCTCTCAGTGGGCCAGTTTGGCTGCTTATCAAGCAAGGACAGACCCAGAAGGTTCTGGAGCAGAAACTGCAACGTTCCTGCACAAAGAGAGAGGTATATTCACCCAAACCCATCAGAACGAATTGCTTAGATTGCATCTGAGTCAGTATTGAATCCTATCATCAATTTGGTTTGTCCTTTGTTAATTAGGGTCTGATGCCTTTGAGTCTGCTGCTCCTCCCTTGGGCAAAGGTGAATCCTCTTCCAGCCTGACCGACCGTAAACGCAGGACCCTCCCCCAGCTCCCAGTGGATGACATCCGGGCTAAATCCACTCCCAAAGCACTGAGGTCTGAGATAGGGGAGAAGCAGGACACGGAGCCCCAGGAAAAGGAGAACAAGGGAGACGGAGAGTCCCCAACCCCCATGGAGGGCAGCGAAATGACCAACAAACGGAAACAAAGCTCGGCCACTTCTTCCCCGTCTAAAGCTCCGGTTCGGACCACTGAACGGAGGAAGAGGTCAGAGGAGAGGAATGGAGGAGAAGCAGGAGAAGGAGAGAAATCGGGGAAGCCTCTTGTTCGCCAGGGCAGCTTTACCATCGAGAAGCCCAGTTCAAGTGTCCTTCCAGAGCTCATCCCTCACATCAACAGAGGCAACAACGGGCGAGAGCGTAGCGACTCTGTGGGCAGCATGGACACAGCCACCCTGCTTAAGGACACAGAGGCCGTCATGGCATTCCTAGAGGCGAAGCTCAGAGATGAGAACAAACTAGACCAGAAAAGTAGCAAAACCACTCTGGGTACAGGCTCTGGTCTCCCAGCTCGCGCTGACTCTGCGTCTCCTGAATCGGATGTGGACACGGCCAGCACGGCCAGTCATGCTGCGGGCGAAGTAGGGGCAAAGGCCGCCGCTGGCGGCTTGCAAAAGCGAAAGTCGCTTAGCAGCATGCACCGGGAAAAGAGCAATATAAGCACCACTTCCAAAACGACCTGTGGGAACGCCAGCGCTCGTGAACGCTTGGAGAGGAAGTCTAAAGGTAGAACGGCTGAAGCGGCAGGCAGGACTGACGCCCGTCGCTCCTCTCAGCCTTCTGCGTCCTCAAGAGGGCGCCAGCCTTCTCTGGATCTCACAGATGACGACCAGACCTCTTCCTTCCCGATCTCCGACATTCTTTCGTCAGACCAGGAAACCTACTCTGGGTCTTTGGGAAATTCGGCCCATAGGCGAGGCTCAGAAGACTTCCTCCACTCCAAACTCGATTGCAGATCATCCAAATCCTCCGTGAGCGGTGCGTCCAAAACCAGCCGGAATCTGCAGGCGGCGACAGCGTCCTCTCTAAACAAGCAGGCCTCGCTGCCTCAACCTCGCCCCACCCGAGCGTCCCTTCTCCGTCGGGCCCGTCTGGGAGATACATCTGACACGGATCTGGCCGATGCCGACCGGGTCTCCGTGGCTTCTGAGGTTTCCACAACAAGCTCCACCTCTAAGCCACCAAGCGGTCGGAAGGGGATTTCACGGCTGGACCTTCTGGCTCAGCCACGGAGGAATCGTCTGGGCTCCATCTCGGCGCGCAGTGATTCGGAGTGCACGGTGAGCCGGCCCTCTGCTTCCTCAGCCCGCCTGTCAGCAGAGACCGCCCTGCGCCTCGGCTTGCGCTCGTCGACGCCCACCGAGAATCGGCTGACGTCGAAGATGAGAGCCAACAGTGTGTCCAAACTCAACGATCCCAAAGCCAAAACCCCTACATCTGGATACTGCTCGCCGACAGGTGAGCAGAAAACTCTCACAGTATGAACTCTGAGGCTTTATAGTAAAAAAGCAAAAAATAAAGATGGTAAAATAAAAGGGCAAATGTAATGACAGTGGCGCAGACCAAATGCTGGAACAGATTCCTTGTGTTAGAGTGCATTTATCAGAGATTTTAGAGGCAGGCAGATATAATCTGACATTTGTTTCATGGCTGATATCGGACCAATATCAATATCTGATCGGGACATCCCTGAGTAATAGCTCCGTGTGTTCTTTATAGCAAGTTCAGATTAACCCTGAAATATTCAAGCTAACATTTCTGAATCTAGCATGCTTCCTAGACAGAGATTGAAACTTGCAAAGGATAAAACAGAATAACTTCACTCCAAAGTACTCAGCCGTCCTGTTATCTGCAGAAAGTCTTGCTCTCTCTTGCACCTGGATTTACAACAGATGCAAAAATGAATTTATTCGAGTCTGCGGCTGATTTGTCTTTTGCGTTTCTAGTGTAAATCATTTTTCAGTAAACACTGCATCTGTGTTGATACGACTTTCTGCGTTGTTTGTTATCGTCCAGAAAGCTCTCAGCCCGAACCTGCAGATGTTGATGCAGAGGAGGAGCTGATGGGTATAGTACCAGAACCACGAAGTCTAACCCAACTGCTCGTGTGCAGTGCATGTGTTCATTTTAACGTCTCAGAGCTGGGTCAAAACTGCTCAGAGAAGCATTTAAAAATGTAGTATAAAACTTTAACGTATTGTTTGTACTAAGAGAAATAAATTATATTTAAAGAATAGCCTTTACTTTAAGTTTGTTGCATTTATACCTGTCAAAAACATCCTCTATGATGACCCAGCTCTACCAAGCCTTTGATATGTAGTTAAATGTTTGCCCCCCCTTTAATCTATTAAGTAATACTGTGTTGGTAAGCCAAATCCTGAAGAGACGGACTGAGCAAGGAGCTGGACTAACAGAGCTGCTGTTTGAATGCTTTAGAGAAACTTAACACTCAGCTTTAATGCTTCTTGGTCTCGTTGAACACCTTGAAAAAGCTTTAAAATACTTTTTGTTGCTTTTTTTGTGACTTTTTTTATTATTTTATTCATCATAAATTTATTTTCCTACCCCCAACATTTTTCATAATCAAGGTAACGTACGTTTCCACTGAGGAGTTTAAGCATGTACTGTCAGAAGTTTACAAACACTTGTGGGACAGAACAGAACGTTACATATATTTTGAGCTTTAAAGGTGCAAATTTAATCGTATTTTTCTTAGGACATTTTCAAGGACTTTAAGAAACAAGAATTTAATGCAAACAGTGAATCCACACTATCAAAAATATTTTAAAAAAATAGACTACATTTAATTCTTCTACTAGTTTTCTGGTTTTATATCTATTATGATTGATCACACAATTATTCTGTAGCTTTGAACAAAGTACGTTTCTGACCTCATTATTTGACCTCTCGTCGTGTTGGGAGGTTCGAATAACGGGAACTGAAATTGGTGGTAAAGAGGTGAATCTTAACCCAAAAAAAAAAAACAATGAGAACTTACATGTAAAACAACAACAGGACAGGACGTGGAAACCAGAGGAGCGTAAGGGAAGGAACATTGAAAAACAAGAAGCTTATGCTGAGACAAGGTTGGAAAATCAGGAACAGGGGATTTAATCAGGGGGGATGTGGAACAGCTGTGGCAAAATGAGAGCAGGGAGACCGAAGGAGGGAGACTTCTAAACACAGAAAGCACAAGGCGGGCTGAACTAAGACCCAAAATGAGAAAAACCATTCAACTAACTATAAAAGAATAAAGCAAACAGAACCTAAGATGTGAGTAACAACCTATGGAAAGATACTAAGACCAATTCTGATCAACACAGAGAAATAAACTGAACAAAATGAATATATACATGATAACATGATCGTGACTCCTCTCTGATTATTAGAAATATTAGTGTTCATTTAAATTGGTTGAATCCTGGCAGGGACCTTTGTGTAAGTTGAGATGAGAATTTTTTTTTTAAGTGTAAATTTACTCTTTTTATTATGGCAAGAAACAGATTTGATGTGTGTTTAGGATCATTAGAAGCACCAGCCTTAGTCAAAGATTGGACCGTCTGACCAAAGTGTTGTATAAAATAGATTAAAGTTTGTTTTTTTATTTATATATATATAAAAATGAAGTCCATCATCATTCGGAGTTTTCTTAAACTGTTTGTGGTGAAACCGAAACCATAGCGAATTTGTTAAGCTGACTTGAGGCTGCCGTCACATTTTCGCTGCAGTGTCCAGCAGCAGCAGGTGGAGGCGCCTGCCGCCCGAGTACGGCTCCACCTCGGAGGAGGAGTTCAGCTCCAGCCGGAACTCTGCAAAGCACGGAGTTCGCTCCCACGTCCGACCTCATCATCTCGTCCCGCACCGCGGCGCTAGGCTTAGCTCAGCGCCCGGCTCAGGGCCGCCGGGTGTGGTGCCTAACCCCGGCGGAGTGGCCGTCAAACATCGTATGAAAGAGCAGGAGGAGTACATCAGGGACTGGACAGCCCACAGCGAAGAAATAGCCAGGTACCGATCATCGTTGATTTGTTATAACCTGATCCACTCATTGATACAAAACTCTAATGCATGTTGTGATGTACATCCATCCTGAGTCCTAAAGAACTTCGTCTGATTAACAGGTTATTCCCCTGTGTGCGCAGGATCAGCCAGGACCTGGCTAAGGACTTGGCCATCTTGGCTCGTGAGATCCACGATGTGGCCGGTGAGATAGATTCAGTCAGCTCCTCCGGCACTGCGCCCAGCACCACCGTCAGCACAGCCGCCACCACCCCGGGCTCGGCCATTGACACCCGGGAAGAGGTAGGCCCTGCACGTCCCACGCAGCCGGACATACAGGAGAGCATGAAAAAGGTGCCTGGTTTTCTTCTTTTTCTATTTCATCACTGTCTCTGCTTTCATTGAAACTTTGCTATTTCTTGTATTTGGGGCTTAATGTGCTTTTACGTGCTTCACTTTCATTCCTAATATCTTTTCATCATTTTAAAAATATTAAAGGCATAATTTTCTTTTCATAAAATGGATGAAAAACCGTATTCATCACATTCTAATATCCCAACGTTACTCATTCAAATGCACTTTTAGGAACAGCTGAGATAATGTTTGACATATTTTCTCTTTCTTTCTCTCTCATCTTGCCCAGTTGGTCGATCGAGTGTTTGACGAGAGCCTCAAATTTAGAAAGATCCCTCCGGTCATCTCATCCAATAAGCCGCCGGAGATCAACGGAAAGCCCGTGGAGCACCAACCCAGAGCCCCTGACAGCCGGGAGCCGAGAGCCTTGAGGAGGCGCACCTGGAACCGAGAGGATGTGAGGAACAAACTGACAAACCTGAAACCAGATAAACATAATAAGGAGGCTTTTCCTTTAAAGACATGCATTTATTCCTATGCTGTGGGTTTTTAGGCGGTGCTAGACAGCCTCCTTATCCACTCTGTGTCCCAGCTGTCAACCAAGATCAGGCGTTCTGCTGACAGGACAGCAGGAAAGATCAGGTATTAATCAGTTCCTTGTCAAAGTCCTTGTGTTCTTATTCCATGTTAAATCGTATTACAACCACCGACTTTCATTTATTTCAGTTATGCTTTATGTAACTGATCAACTCAATGAACTAACTACACATAATCTGGAACACACCACCCCCACTGGGATACATGGAGGTGGCAGCATCATGCTGTGGGGATGAGGTTTTTTTCTAACAAGGAAGTTTCTAGGGTTGATGGGGAGTTTGACAAAGCTACATACAGGGCAGTCAGTCCTAAAAGAAAACTTGTTTAAAAGATGCAATGGACAATAACATGTAATATACAGCAGAGCAGCAACAAAATGGTTTGAGTTAAAGCAAATAATCTGTGACAGGACGTGAATATTTATGTTCATGTATTACCTCTGACTAATCTGACTGAGCTGGAGATGTTTCACAAGGAAGAATTTGTCCACATTTTAGCCTGCAGATGTTAAGAGATGGTAGAAACCCAATGTTTTTTGCCTCTTTTTTCCTCCAAGGATCTTGTTTAAAGATAAGGACAGGAACTGGGACGACATTGAGAGTAAGCTAAAGCAAGAGAGTGACGTCCCTCTCCTTAAAACCTCCAACAAGGTGAGAGAAAACGATCCATCTAATCAAGGATATTTGAAAAAAATAATTATATTATAAATGGAAATTACAATTTATCATTGCTCTACTTGCTGTGTTTCAGGAAATCTCCTCAATTTTTCTTGAACTAAAGAGGGTTGAGAAACAGCTCCAAAGTAAGGATGCTGCTGAAGGAAAAAAAAACAATGCAAGACTTGCAAAGTCCAGAAGTATAACGGGAACGTTAGCTGTGTTTTAAGTTTACTGTTTCTGTGTCTTTGTCTCAGTGATTAACATGATGGTGGACCCGGACGGGACGTTGGACGCCTTGGCCAGCCTCACCTTGGGCAGCCCCACCAAGCCTCAGAGCGCCAAACCGACACCCCCATCCGCCCCCAACCCAGCCAAAGAGTCTCTGCCCGAGATCCTTCCAGGTCCTGGAGGTTCAGCCGCCTCCACCAGGAATCAGTCTTCCACCACGAGCACAGAGGGCAGCGCCAGAGAAGCCGTGTTGGGTTTGGCCTTCAGTCGCAGGCGGCCGAGTGGAGAGGAGGCCGTCACGCAGAAATAACTGACAAACAAATAAAGATGAGCATGGATAAGTGTGAAGGTGACAGATGCACAGTCTTCTTTTCAGCCAACCGTGACCAGATTAGTTGTTGTGATATGGACACGTGAATCCTGCTCAGAAATGAGGTGGGATCTCCCCCACACACACCCCGACTGATTCATCAAGTCATTACCCTTAAGCAGAAACGGACCCAAGAATGATGCAGGTAGGAGCATCTCAGCCAGCAGCTGCTCACTCACAACAGCCTACCTGACCTCCCCACGTACTGAGGTGCTACCGACGTCCTCTTGCCTTCTCCGTGTGTCCGGACCCTTCCTACGCTAAGGACCTGCCTTAAAACACCCTCCTCCTCCTCCGTAGCAGCATTACACCTCCAACACTAACCAACACCTTTATCAGTTCAAACAACACTGACCAGCTGAATGTGTTGTAAAATTACACTTTGACATGTCTTAGACAATACTGCAGCTCAACAGTGAGAACGGTTGTTTAAACACAAAAATTTTGAGCTTATGCCAGAAATCATGCAGAATTTTTTTTTATTCATATAAAAAAAAAAAAAAGATTTCAAATTATCGCCTCCCACTGACTGAACTCAGTTTGTCTTAGTAGGCGTCCATTCACCTGAGTTGACCTTTGTCCCACTTTTTGCAGCTTTCCTTACTTTTTCTGTCCCAGTAGTTAGAAGCCGGATCAAACGCTGGTTGAGGCCGCAGCAGTTTGAGCCATTGCCTGCTCGCTAATGTAGCAATTTTCACATTGTCGTGCCAACTTAGTGTTTTGTTTTTTGTTTTGTTTTTCTTCATGTTGGTAGATGTCAGGAGCCATTCTCTCCCAGGAAACAATGTTTAACTACAGAGTCCTCCACATTTACTGGTCTCTACATAAAAGAAGCAGCCAATTAGAGGGAAAAGCCTGAAATGAATCAATATTTGTTTGCGGCAGCAGAAACTCACACAGACAAAATTCTGAAACCATCTGCAGCAAATCAAATCCTATCGAATAACACCAGCGACTGGGCCTCCCAGTCTGGTTTAGAAGAACCACACTCCTGAGTGGGGGATCTGTGGTAGAGTGGGGAACCAGGTCCTTGATACGGTCTGTTAGGTCCCTCTGCGGCCGGCGCCAGAGCTTGATTCTCATTGACGGTAATAAATTGAGCTGTTTTTCCGGTGAGAGTTGAACTCCACCAAGGCAGCCCTGTCCATAAAGGTTATAAACACAATTTCTAGGTGCAGACAAGGTGTTGAGGGGTATCCGTTTTGGTGGCTACAGGATTGTTTCTCTGCTTGTTTTTGGCAGACGATGCGGTCCTGCTGGTTCATCGGACCGTGATGTCCAACTCTAGCCGTAGCGTGCGAAGAGAAAAGCAACACCTCCAAATCGGAGACCATGGTCTGTGCCTGGAAATTAGCACTCGGCATTCTCCAGGTCGAGAACGAGAGCAGGACACGAGTCGCTGGGGGAAGAAATTGTCTGTGTGAGGTTTTGCCACTGCCGTGAAAGAGGATTTTATTTAAACCTCTATTAGGGGTGCCGATACACGTTAAAGGTGCTTTCCATTCAACGTTCGGTTTTCTTATTAAGTCAGTGTTTAAACTAAATATTTTATTTTACCCTTTGTTAGATAATCTTCATTATCATTAGATAATACTTTTGACATTGCAAAACCTCCATGGGGGAAAAAGAGCTGCTGAAATATGTTTTTAATAAGGTGCCATTGAAATAACACAGAAACACTGAAAGGCCTTTTGTGTTTCCCAAAAAATAGAAATTAATTTCCCTTTTATTCATTTTGCTTCAAATCATCTGGAGCATCATCGTTCAGCATCATCTGTGAGAGTAGCTCCATTATGCCAACAGCTACGCCGCTTTTGGAGGTAAATCTGGAGAGGGAGCATTTTTTCGGAACCTCTCTTCCGCTTGTAGTCCGTGTGTAGACTAGGTTAAAGACTTAAAGCAGTGTATTTAGTACTTCGAAACCTTTAACAATAGTGATTTTAGGTACAAGGATACATGCTTGTTTCCCGTTCCCTCTGTACTATACTGTACACTGACTTAAAACGCCTCAAAGTGCCCATTTCAAAAGACAGACGGGCATCGATTCAGAAGAAAAAGGTGCAGTTATCTAAAGGGTCTTTTTTATTTTGCACATTACATTAACGTGATGGACCGCGTCAAACTGAGGATATCAGTTCACCTGGTATCAGAAGTGACTGCCTGTCTTGTCCGAACCTATTTTGTTGCCTCTGTTTCCCCTTTGCCTGATGTTTAAAGCAAACCTTTGAGGACTGTGAATGCTAGGTACATTTAGGTATATTTTGTAAATGCGGCCGTCGTTGGATCAGTGTTCTTTGCTATTTTGTTTTTCCTTCTTTGTTTTGTAAAGAAAATAGTTTTATTTATTTTTGTTTTTAATATTATGTGGATGTTTTAAGCATTTTATATTTGTTCAGCTGTCTGCATTCTTACTGTTAATAAAAAAAAAAAGCTATTCACTTGTCTGTCTGCTGGGGTCTCATTGGTTACACAAACATTCTCCATCATCTCAAGTGTAAAGGGATTTAGGTGGCGCCACATATTGAGAAAGAAAAGCAGCTTTAAAAAGATTTAATAGTTTTATAAGTATGCGACCCATGGCTAAATATTCTGTCAAACTACTTTAATTACTTTTGGCTCAGGTTTGTTGTGAAGCGTCACTAGAGATGTTTGCCTTGACTGCTAACCAGGCTCTGGTTTGGACACCTACAACAAATCACAGCCAGATCTACCTTTGATTTCTTCATTTTCATGTAGGAACATGTACCGTCTCCTCAGTCTGTGGTTCAGAAATCTATCTGTTGCAGTCTGCTGTCATCCTACCCTAACCCACAGCATGATGCTACCACTACCGTGCTTTGCATTTGGAATACTGTCTATGAAGCCGTTTGATAAGCTGCCTACGTTTCTCCGGAGATGGGACAAGCTTAGATTAGTCAAAACTAGAGAGTTTTGTTTCTCCTGGTCTGGTAAAATCAGTTCAGTTTCTTCAAATGTCAAGCCTGTTTAGTGATGAATGGCTTCTACCTAGAAACGCATTTGAAAAAAATCCAGTGGGTAAGTAATGCTTCACCTTCTGGATCAATATCCCGTAACGATCATTATATACTTGGTTTTTTTCTCCTCTTTTGTCTCTTTCATTCTCTGAATACAGAAAACTAATGGATTTGTTTCCTTTCCTTGATCTATGCTTTCACACAATCTGGTCGCGGAGGACTGCTGATGATTGTTAAGTTATATTTCCTGAAAGGCTCTTTAAGTTGTTAGATTTCCTACAGCAAAGCGATTGCATTCATTTAGCTCAACTGAGGTACTTTAAAGTGTCTGTAAACATATTTTCACTTTCTATTGTGGATTATTTTATTGATAACTAAAAAAAATTAAAACTGATTTAGATGCAATCGTGTTACTTGAATGTTGATAAAGTGAAAGGCTGTTAATAAGTTGCTGTGGGCGTTTAAGTTTAGTTGTTTTTTCCCTACTGAACGCAGTCCTACTCTTCAGCCAATTAATCATGTGTCAATTCAAAATGCAAATGAGTCCATTAGTCCTTTGTGTGGCCTGGATTCTCAAAACATTTGCATCTCCAACTGTTTGAATGTTTTCACACGGACCTTTCCCAAGAGCTGACCCGCAACAGGGAGCGTTCTCTCTGCTTAGCTCAACTTCAAATGTTGTGAAGACTGCAATTGCGCAAAATCCAATGTTTCCAGCCAAAGATTTTCATACCCTTGCATTTGTTGGCAGATGTGAACCTCTGTATTTTATTTGTGAAGGAAAGGGTATGTCTTTCTCTAGAACAGGGGTCTTCAACGTTTTCCAGGCCAAGGACCCTCAAACTGATTGCGAGATGGAGCGGGGACCCCCTATATCGCCCTGGGATTATTAAAGTATTTCTGATTGTGACTCCTCGTTGATGGGACAGGTGTTGTAAATGAAACGGTGCCCAGCTTGAAAGAGCTCCTGTGTGAAAGACATCTTCTGCCTCCATTTATCTGTTTACTACAGTGTTTTGAATTCATATTAATGTTCATTTAAAGACATTTCAATTAGTGCAAAAATTTGCAGGGGGGGTTAAAAAAAAAGTCTTCTCAACCAAAACTTTCGCGACCCCTCCTCCGAGGACCCCCTAGGGGTCTCGGACCCCTCTTAAAGACCTCCGCTGTAGAAAATTATGTTTCAGGGGCAAAATAGCTAAAGCTCGGTCAGATTCAATAAAGCTTGCCTGCAAACAAGATTTTTAAGAACTTTAGTCGGGTTTAGGCATGGACTTTGACTGAGCCATTCCAACATATGTACTGCACTCTAATGTTTGGGATTTTTCTCCTGCTGAAAGCTAAACCTTTTTGCCCCAATTTCAGGATATTTATACTAAATTGCGTCCAGAGTTACATTTGTGGAAAATAACTCATTCAATTTATCAACTCAGACCTCCTCCCTTATTGAAATAAATCATATCTACAGCATCTTCCTATGCTGTTTAACCATGTGTACGGTTAACTCTTATGTGAAGTGTCAGTTTTCTTTAATGTCAAATTTGTTTTCTAGCTTGTAATCTAGTGCTGCAGCGGTCTGATAACACCTTTATTTAAGTCAGCTCTGTAGCAACACTAAGGCTTTAGAACGAGGATAAAGAAACACATATCTGAACAAAACGTTCCCAGTTTTGATCTCCTTCAACCAGAGCTCCTTTTGTCACCATATATCCTGCTCCCCTGCATTGATTGTGGAGGAGTGCAGATAGGACTTCTTACGACTGAAAGGAGCACACAACTAACAAGTCGTCCTTTCAACAGATTATCCCAAACGAAATGATGGATCTGCAGCTGCCCCAGAGTTCGCCATGGGCTCACTGCTCTCAATACTCTAGCTGATTGAGGTGGACGGCCATCTCTTAGCAGTATTGCAGATGCACCACAATCTTTCCACTTTCAGCTGATAAATTAAGTGTTCAAGGTTGTTTTAAACTTCATCTGTTTAACAGCTAACCATTCTTTACCCTGTACATATCAGAATGTTAAAAAGGTTGACCCCAGCAGCCCAGCGTAAACAAGACAACAGCCTCCAGACCTTAGTTGTGTATTTTATTATTAACACCACAGCATTCCCACATTTGTTTCAGTTTTTCATTCGACTGATGTCGGATGAGGGACGTTATCACGACGAGGTTTACTGTAGGAGGGTTAGCCGGGAGGCCATCCCATAACGCGCCCCCCCAAAACATGAATATGGATGTGGTAGACAGACTGGCCGCCATCAGGTCCGTCGTTGATCACGATCCTGTAGCCTTTTGTCAGACCTGCCTGTTCAGCCATCTTCTTTGCAACTATTAGCAAGTGGCCCAGCAACTGCAACAAAAAAAGATTTAGTTTAAATGACTAAAATTGTGGCAAAACCTGCCACAATTCAAAAAAAACAAAAAGTTGCCAATTCAATGTTTATATACGATATTTTAAGGCAACATATTTATTAGGGGTGTCCAGACACAACCTTCTCACTTCTGAGTTTCAGTCTTGATTAATAATTATATATTTATTGTGTTACAGCTCATAACATTCTTCAAAGCCACAGGAGCTCTAATGTTAATAGACTTTGATTATTTACACAGCAGTTTAACCGTGGACAAATCATTAGCTCTAAAACTGACTTTAATCAATCAATAAAACTTAATTAGGAGACTTTAATCGATGGTTACATCAACACAACAGCATGCATCTCCAAATGGAAGGATTTTCAAAATATAAAACTGCTTTCACTCCATAAAAATTACAGAAATACTAATAAGGTTTTAAAACTAAAATGTATTCAAATTTTAATTAATAAAATCCAATAATTAATTTATATATTTCCAATACATAAAATATTGAAAGATTTAATTACAGTCTACATATTTTTTATTTACCTTAAATAAACATGTATTTATGTATGTAATAACTTATTTAATACATTGTACCACTTTAGATTTTTTACAGTAAAGCACTTGGCATAAACTATAAATGTGTAAATGCCTCCCTCTAGCGGCCATTAGATATATTGTCCTAAATGTGCTTTGAATCTATTGAAGCATCCAGAATCCTACTTACTGCAGCATCGCTCTCCTCAGCCTGTGACAGCTGAACAATTGCTTTCTTTGGGACGACCAGGATGTGAGTGGGAGCTTGTGGAGACATGTCGGGGAAAGCAACGCACTAGAAGAAATAATTTTAAAAAAATCCTCACAGTATAGAAAGCATCAGACAACTTTTAAGGCTAGTTAAGTCATGTTTACTTGTGTACGCACATGATAAAAGACACAGCATGAGACAGACATTTTTCATTTTGTTGGCAGAATCATCAACAACTATCGACGCTCAATTTTATCCATCACGGTTCAAGTTACAAACCTAAGGCGACCTTACAAGTGGGGCTTTCAGTTGCATTATAAAATAACTCTGTTTCAGCTGATGTGCAGATTTCTGGGAGTTTGTTCAAGATTATTGGAGCATAAACATTGAATCCTGTATGTCCATGTTTAGTTCTGGTTTTTAGGGATGTAGGTCTTTGATGCATGTTGGAGTTAAACGGTTTATAAACTAACAAAAGTATTTTGAAGTCTATTCTCTGAAAGACAAGGATCCAGTGTAAGGACATTAGAACTGGGGTGATATGCTTTGTTTTTCTAGGTTTGCTCAGACTGTGAGCAGCAGCATTTTGAATCAGCTGCTTCTGTCTGATTGATTTTCAGAAAGACCTGTGGAGACACTGCTGCAGTAATAAATGCTACTAGAGAAACAAGATAAATGCATGTATGAGTTTCTCTAGATGTTGTTGGAACATCAGTCCTTTAATCCTAGAAATGTTCTCCAGGTGATAGAAGACTGACTTTGCAATTGTCTTTATGCGCCTCTGGAGGTTCAGATGAACAACATATACAGACAGCAGCACTGCATTAAACCACAGGAGCATTATGGAAGTGAACCTAGCTAAAACTGATTAAACACAAAACTCTGGACGATGCACGTCTCAGCATAGTGGTTTGTGCTGCATGTTTTATATTAAATACTGCATCATAATATTTCTGCAGGCAGACCACACATGACACCCTGGAAGCCCAACAAAGCAGCGGCAAAAAACTAAACCAAAGAAAACTGAGACGCGCACGAACTTCTGTTCCCACGCTAATATAAATTCTACCAAGAAATGCAGCTTCGTCTCACAAATATTGAACTTGAGCACACTTTCAGGGCCGCGCTTTTGTGTTAGCCTGCTTTCTGCAAGGCTAACTCGGGCCCGCGTTAGCATTAAGATCCGTCCACAGAAAAAAAGAGTTTCAGCTTCATACCTTATCGTCCTCATAAATAAGATTAGCGGGGATTTCTTTACGCACTATTTTCCCAAATATCGTGTCTCCGCCCGGCTGGGCAGCCTGAGCTTTCGCCGTTTCTTCAGCCATGTTGGCGCAGACGAGCCTGGTGGGCGGGGCCTGCTGCTCGTTTTAGCTCGGGTAAGAGCGCGCCGAAGCCTGATTGGCTACAAAGCTCCGTCATCTCAAAACGTTCGTTGGTTGGTTAACGTGGTGCAGAACCGGAAGTCAGTGGAAGAACTCAGCATGGGGACTCGTCTGAAGGTGAGCGATGGGCAATATTTACATGTAATAAAATACTTTAGACGAAATATCATTCCCCTTAAGGTTATTAGACTGTTTTACATCAAAAACACATTTTTAGGTGATAATAAGTCGCCGAAACCCCTTTTACCCTTTTGCTAATGTCCAGCTTCTACGCGTGTGTTAATTTTAACACATTTCTGCACATTTCTGCAGGTATTCAGCGTGTTTAGGAAACTGCACAGAACAAGGATGGATGTGTTCAGAGAGGATGAAAGAGCTCTTACAGGTGAGGTCCCACGGCAGCAAGTAAACATGGTTAACACCAGATGGTCTGATTCTTCATCTGTTCTTGTTTTTTAAAGCTGCAAAGTTAAAGATCAACGAGGAGTTCAAGAAAAACAAGAATGAAACTTCACAGGAAAACATTGAAAAGGTTTACAGTTTTATTATTGCTAGTCTGTTATGAATGTGTCTATGGATATTTTTGATAAAACCAACATTTTAGAGTAAAAACGTGGTAAAAGTAATAATTTTAAAAGCGCATCTCCTTAATGGACCTTTTGGATATTTAAAAGACTTGCAGCTCATTTCATCAGATGTTGACTTTATTGTTTGGGGTTCTATGTTTACTATGTATTAGTAAACATAGAACCTGGTTCTATGTTTACTAATAATTGTAGCCTTTGGTAAATAATTAATTAGCTGTGATTAACTGTTTTTTTTTAAGCTTAGTTACATTTAAGTAGCAATAACCAGGCATAATTAATTTAATACGTAAGGAATTAAGAAATCACAAAGTCACAAGAATCATTTACATTAGGAAAAAAATATATAACAGCTGTGAACCATACCAGTCATGACTGGCCTATCCAAAATAACCTTATAGACCTTGTTTTTTAACAGTTTTTAAATTAAATAGCTAACAATCAGTCATAGTGTTCTTTCCCACTTCTTGTCAAAATCATGGAGCCAGGTAGTGAATTTTGTTCCTCAGCAGGAAAACCTGAAGTTCATGGCTTGAATTTCAAACACACATTTGTTACGCATGACAATAATCCGAACCACACCAGCACATAAACCTCCAAATGGCTCTATAAGACTAGAATTAAGGTGTTCAGAGGGGACTAGTCAAAGTTTGCTTTAAACAGGATGTTCATGCTTGAAACTCTGCAATGTGGTTGGTTTGAAAACAGACTTATTATCAGATGTTGCAAACACTCGATGGCATTTATCGCCACAGTCAGTACTTGGGTTTAAAGGGAAATATCGTTTTCAAAAAGTTACTGCCCTTAAGGTTTAGATCAGATTTTTTATCTCAATGAATGATGTCATCTGAAAATTGTTCTCTGTATTTACTGAGGTTACCTTAAACTCTGTTTGATCTAAAAATTGTTAGCATATTGTGTTCATGATATTTAATGTTTGTTTTTACAGATGATTAAAATGGGCTCAGATGTGGAAGCTGTTCTTCGTGAGGCGGTGCTACAAGTGGAACATGTTGCAGAAAACAAGCTCTGTATGATTCTTTTCTTTGCACCATTTCACGTTGGCATTATTCACCCTGTTGATTAACTCCATTCTTCCCATTTGTATGTCCTACAGTGCTCCGACCCAGAGAAAATCTCCTACTGGAAAATGTACCTTATTGCGATGAACCCAGGAAAAAGTCCTGACTGTCCTTATTTATTAACTTAATGAATTAGTCAAGAGACATTTATTAATCCCGTCCATTTGCCGTTTAATGGCAAATGTTATTGATTAATAAATACAATGCTTTGAATTATGACCATCTGAGTGACTGAATGTGAAAAAAATACATTTGTGCCATTGTTTTATGAACAGTATTCTCTTAGTTATTTTAAAATGTGTTCCACTAATTCTTTTAGTTGGTTTTATTTAAATTACATAACATTGCTGACCCATGAAGATGTCAGTTACTGCTTGGACCATGGTTCCTTATTTAGATTTAACACTGGTATGTTAACAGTAACATTTTGAAAGGTTTTAAAATTGAGATTTGTACCGAACAATCTAATTAGGAATATGGAAATGAGTTTTCGATGGTAAAGGTGATTTCATTTCCGCTTACAAACGTAGAAATAATGAAATTTGTAACATGCTTATATAAATGCATAGATGAAAGTATTAAACTGACATAAAACGGTTTCAAAATATATGAGTTCTTTGTGCAAGCCTTTTGCATATGACATATTTGTATTGCAGGGTGTTTATGTGCTAAAGCCACAATTTAAAGCAGTGCATCACTATTGAAATACTTAACTCTGACTTTGCATTGTTAATAAACGAAAAATATGGCTCCCAGGCAGAGCAGCAATAGTGAAATACTAACACAGAATGTATTTAATCAAGAATCAGTTTATTTATATAGTGCCAAGAAAATCAATTCAAATCCTAGATACATCTTTACAAATCAGTTTGAAAAAGTTTTCAATCTAAGGGAACCCAGTAGATTGTATCGAGTCATTGACTAGCAGCCCTCACTCTCATACTGAGCATGCATGTTGTGGTTATATTTGGTGTAGTGTGGAAATATTTATTAAAGTAGAGACTGATAAATACAAAATTAAAAAATGTATCGAAATCACGACATAGTACTTTTTAAAAATATCTCAAGAAGTTCCGCCCTTTTTTTTCTACTTTTTTAATCCTAGGTACGTTCTAACAAAGTTAAATTAAAACTGCTTTTATCTTAGCCCTTCCTGAAAGTTATTACAAGTACAATGAATCTTAAATAAATGTAAACAACTTTGTTGGTAGTTTTTTTATATATATATGTATATATAATATGCAATATTATTCCTAAACGTATGTCTCACATCCACTACTTTGCAGTCCCTGTAATGCTTTTGTAAACTTAAAACACAGATGCATCATCTCTAATACTCCACTAACAGAAGCTTGTACGGTGGAATTACACTTTCAGTGAAGACAGTGTTGTTTTTCATGAGGAACATGTTAAATATGAGTTTGAAGCCTGTATTACATGCTCCGGCCGGTAGGTGGCAGGGTGCGCCTTTAGATGGGAGATCCGTCTGCAAACACAGGCGAAGAAAAAGAGCGCCGTTGCCCCGGCAACGTTTCGGTCGTTTTACATCCGGCTAACTCTTGCTCACTCGTCAGTTCGATGACAAAAATAAGGTGAGAATCCCACAGGATGTATTTATTTACTGACAGAGTGTTTCTGCGAAACTGCCCGGGTTTGTTTTCCTCTTTATTTTGCAGGTCGGAGTCGCTTTGGGAGCTGGGGGCGGCGGAGCTCCGGAGTCAGGCGAGCGGAGCCGGAGAGGAGGACGGAGGCGAGACGGCGACCTGTGAGAGGAGCGTGTTTCTAATGGGGAGCAAGGCTGGGGTGGGTACAGCCTCACTCCTCATCCTTTAACTGCCTTTATACGGTAAAAGACGCGATCAAATACTTAAAAGAACCACAGATAACTGAGTTGTTTTTTTCAGGGTAAGACGTCCATTCTCCTCAGATGTCTGGAGAGGTGAGGGGTTTGCCAGCATCTGTGATCTCTAGGCAGACATGTTTTGGTATCTACCAGGTAGCTCAGGAGAATCTAAGAAAAACCACATCTGCAGAAGGAAAGTGAGTCCAGAATAGTGCGTGAAAATGGAAACATTTCTTATTAATGATGAATTATTGATGATTTCTATTGTTTGCAGTAGGTGAAGATCTTGTATTCGTATCTTACTGCATCTACAGCTTCTAGAACCGATGCTCTCTTCACCATATATGTCAGTTTAGATAGATGGACAAGCGTGTTTAGGTCTACGGGTGGGTTACATTGAGAAAGGCAGGTGATATTTAACGTTTGTAGTATTTAAAGTTGTTCCTCTTTTTGCTGCTGGATCAACTTCTCATCAAACCTCAGAGGCTGCTTTGATTCTGATGTTAAAAATGCATACAGATGTAACATACTTTCTCAATATCGTGTTTATTTTTATTTTTTTTCCCACTAGAGACGAACCACCAAAGCCCACTCTAGCACTGGAGTATACATTTGGCAGGCGGGCCAAGGGACACAACACAGTAAGGAGACTCGTAGACTTCTGTTGGGAGGATGAACACAATTACTCTCAAAAACAATCAACAATTAGTTATTGAAACGTCCCGCTGAATGGAGACACACTCACCAAAACAACAGTTTCCGTCCAAGCCTGCTTGAGTCGTGTCTGACCGTGGATTGGACAGCGCACAGCTCATGTCCCGGTTCACAATCAGAGATGTAAAAAAAAAAAAGAGCTCTTAACACAACTCTGCTCTCTAATTTTGAAGGACGTATTAAACTGATTGAGTTCTGTCTTTCACACAGGAAAAGGACACAGCTGCTACACATTCTGCCTTGTTGCACGCAGCTCTTGAACAAGAGCTACAGTCATTAGCTGAACATCTCATACATGCAGTTATCTGTATTAACCGTAGCTGCTAAGCAATCCCTTCTGTAGAAGCAAATACGACAATTAGTATTTAGCTGCAAAGTTAAAACACAACTTTGAAGTTGAAATTGTTTTTTGTTTTTTTTTGCACACATATATGACTTTTATTCTTCACAATTTCCCTTCTTCCCAAAAGGCTAAACAAGCAGAAACACTGATGGGACTTTTAAGCTTTCCTTTAAAGCTTTTCAATTAATACATTAAATAGAAATCTGACGTAGAATCTAATTTTATTTAGAATTTTTATAAAGTGAAATTCAAACTATTTACTTTACAGCAATAGAAATAACCTTTTTCCTCTGATTTAAAATAAAGACCATTTCAGTATGTTAAAAAAAAGGTGTCCAATTTAACTTTTGATATTTACAAAGGTCTACTTTAACATTGGTGCAATGTTTTTTAATTTGTAGGCCATTTTTGCTCTAATGTAGAAACCACGTGAGCCTATATAGTTTGTACAATTAGATCTCCTTCCCCTTGCAGCCCAAAGATATAGCTCACCTGTGGGAGCTGGGAGGAGGAACCTCTCTTTCAGACCTCATCCAGATTCCCATCACTTCTGCCAGTTTAAGGTTGGCTAAATATGCATTTGTTTTTATTGCAGTATCGTAACAGATGCTTTAAACTAAAGATTCTTGCTAGTAAAGAGGAGGAATGCTGAGTATGTCTTTTCTCAGGTCTCTTTCTGTCGTGCTCGTTCTGGATCTATCTAAACCCAACGCTCTGTTGGGAACCATGGAGACACTTTTACATGCGACAAAAGCGCAGGTTGAAAAGGTCTTTGCTCAGGAGCAGCAAGCACAGAAGTCCAAACTTGGAGGCAAAGAGCTGAAGGTTTCTCACTTGGCAGCTCGGGTGTTACCAAAAGATTACCCAGTAGGAATTAAGATCATTATAGTTTTCCTTTTTTATTCCCTTTATGTTTGCATTTTTAAGGCCTGTGTTTTATATTTACTTATTCTCTCAACAGGACAGAGAGCTGATCAGTCCCTTTCCACTCCCACTGCTCATCATTGGCAGCAAATATGACATTTTTCAGGTAAATCACGCCATTCCTCCTTATTTGTGAACTATCCTATGGTGGCTGAACAGTGTTTGTAATTTTTACTGCATTTAACTTGATAAATACATTGACAGATTTAAACTGAACGTCTGTTGATTTCTGTTGAAGGACTTTGACTCTGACAAGAAGAAAGTTATTAGTAAAACCCTCCGGTTTCTTGCCCACTATTACGCAGCCTCCCTGATCGTAAGTGAACTTTAGCAAGCTGTGCATCCCTCATTTTTCTTTTCTATCTGCTATTAAGCTGCTTGTCTTTCTGGGGTTTTTTTCTGCCCTATATTTCATAGTTCACCAGCAATAAATCTGAGAGCCTCGTG